>JAUMHO010000006.1:951550-974589 GCA_032360965.1 Ulva armoricana
CCCCCCCCCCCCCCCCCCCCCCCCCCCCCCCCCCCCCCCCCCCCCCCCCCCCCCCCCCCCCCACTGTCGTGACACTGGCGAGCGAGTGAAGAAAGGTGGCAGGTAGAGGGGAGGGCGCGACGCCAGTGATCCACGCTCTGAGGAACGACCAATGTGTTGGCCAGAAATCTTGTCAGGCGTGCAGGCAGGCCACACTAACTATGCAAAGCAATGATTGATTAATAAGCTTGTCATGCTTGAAGGTATCAATGTTTGAAATCAAATAACACATGAACACTGCATGGCCGTAGCAGCTGGCAGCATACATCTGTCAATGCAGCTGACTGGGAGGCCCATGTTCAAATAAGTTGAAAACAATGCGAATTCCTGACTGAGTGTAAGAGGCTATCATGCTTCAGCAGAATACCCTGCACCTGTATGCATAATGCCCAATATGGAGTTTCACCACCATTCAAATCAAATCCAATCAAATCAAATGACAATGATGAGCATATGCAGCATGATGCTTCAAAAGGTTCAGGCCCTCTCACAGGCTGTACAGCTGTTCTCTCCAATCTCTTTACAGCCCTGTGTTGGGAACTTTGCAGTTGCAGCTTGTACCTGCCATATGGAATGGAAGGGGCCACAGACATTGTGGGACACACATCTTGTGACAAATAGCAGCAGGGCTATGCACGCCTGGGCCCGGAACGCTGAGGAAATAGTCGGGGTAATCACCCCAGATAATAGTCGTGTAAGAATGTACTTCACACTCACACCGGTAACGTGGTGACAATGTGAGTCATCAGAGATTATGTACACGCACGAAACGCCTGACCACACATGCATGCATACGTGCATGCATGCATTGTCTCCTGCATGATAGCTATGTTTCGCGTCTAATCGTTGCGCACCTAAGCACAGTAGTTACAAAGATGATACGAATATGCGTACTCTCACGCGTGTGAAGGCAGCATAATAGCATCACGGCGCTTGAAGCCCATTCACCTGGGCCCGAGTCATGCCGCGCTGCTTGCACGTATGGAGGCGTCCCCCTGCCCGCATGTTCGACCGCACTATAGTTGATCTACCCAGCATTCAAAAACCATATGAGCATGCTTGTGTTCGCGATCGACAGTCTAGATTAGCCGTAAATGCGTCGAACCAGTGCGCGATGGTGCGCCTAATGGACAGCCTGTACGTATGCGCCTTGCATGCCCCGGAGTTCAGTGTGCGCCATCTCGTCTAGGCATAACCTGACGCATACAAAACTCTTGGGGATCTGATGCGGGTACGTCTGGACTGTGAAGTGTGAACGATTGGCTTCAGTCATAGTGTTGGCCTCTGACGTGTACCAGGCACCACACATGACGGCACAGCCATCCCACCGCGACAGGAGCCAGGATGTGTTGCTGTCAGTCCCGCCTGCTCGATGTTTGCCGCACCACCTAATGATCAAGCTGACGCCCAGTCACCTGGCATGCATAAGTTTGCACAGCAGCCACACTGCGTCATGACCGACGTAATTCACACGTGCACGGAAAAGCTTGCATTGCAGGGAATTATGCAGGCCCAATCGTAGCCAACGAAGGGCGTCGTGGCTCACAGGCACCCGCCGAAACGCGTTCCTGGTCATCCGTACGAACTTCGGGCTTCTCGAACCCTTTCGGAGGGACGCGACTGCAACGGCGCATCTCGACACCAGCTACTGGCTACTCAGATCATATATAAACGTGCCAGCGCTGTATGTCAAGTCACAGCACCTCTTTGCTTTCCCAACGTACTCCAGCCAAGGACAGTCGCTCAAGCCTTCCCGCAACAACACCAACTTACAGACACCATGTGCGATCCACCATACTGCCCACAGCCCTCCACAGCTATCCAATTCCGTGCGATCAAGCACTTCGAGTAGTTTGTATCCTCGCTGGCTCTCACAGGCCATCGGGATGGTTCACGACGTCATGCACGATACAGTTCACGCACCCCTCGAGCTCGGCACGCATCACTGCTGTGGCATTTCCTGCACATGAAACCAGCGCATGCTGTCCTCTTCACCTACCTCCCAGTCCTTGATTCCTCTTCCATGATGCTGTTGTTTTGCATGAACAGCTCTCAGAGGCAGTGCATGGCTGCTGGGGTGTCACGTGCACCTGGGCCTATCTGTGCATGTGTCCACAAGGGGAGCCAAACAGCAGGCAACTCAGGCAGGGTGTTTCTGCTGCCACCGGCACCAGTGATACACAGCACAACAACATTAGATTACTAGAAGCAGCAGCAGCTAGTAGCAGCCAGTGCTGCTGTCACATCCCATGCTGGCCATTCAATATGTTGGCACCACCCATACTGGCAGTGCACCCTGTTGTGTGGCATGTCTTCCTTGGTATTACCAAGCTGCACCAGGCAGGCTACGTGTCCAACCTAATTCTGCTGCTTCCAGCATCTGATTGTACCCTTTCTGCCAGTGCTGGTGCTGGCTCATTACACAAAGCACATGCATCTGGTGGTCTTGGGATCCTCTCCCTGAAAGGATGTGCATGCATGCATGACTACCCTCAAGAGACCCTCTGTCTTCTGCAGCTGGGTTAGCTGGGTAGCCCATTGCCATGCCCCTCACAAACAGTTGCCTGGCCATTCAAGGGCCACCTGCCATGCCTCACTGCAGGCTCAGCATTTCAGCAGCTGTAACATGCTGAGTCAGCATTGCTGATGACTGTGGCTGGTGGTGCACTGCATACACATGGAGAGCATATGTCTGACAAATCACATTATCCAGCAGCATGACAGTGTTGTGTGGCTTGCCCCTACACCTGCAGACAAAAGATCTGTTTCTGAAGTGTATGGTCAGGTCTCCATATGGTATCTGGTCTTTCTTACTCTCCCCTTGACACAGACACACCCACATTAAACACAATGTCAGTGACCAAAGCTGATCTTGCATTGACTGCGGCGCCACACACACTCGTTCAGTGTAAATTGCCTGACGCCTTTACGAAACAGGGCCTCATGCGTTCCACTGGAAACGTTGGCAACGTGCAGGATTTACGCTGCAGCTGCTGTTGGTCTGATGGTCGCCGGTGCCGCCATGGCGCCCGAGCGCGCCTCCGCCGCTGTCGCCACCGGCGCCGCCTCCTCCCGCTCCCTCCTTTTCAAAGACGGCATCGACGGTAACGAAGGTGATGAGGGTAATGAGGGTAACGAGGGGCTTGACCACTTTGTCCGTCCTTCCACTGACCAGGATAACGAGGGCGATGAGGGCGATGAGGGAAATGAGGGCGACGAAGGCGATGAGGGTGATGAGGGTGACGAGGGCAAGGCTCCGGTTCATGTCGACGGCGACGAGGGCAACGAGGGCAACGAGGGTGATGAGGGTGACGAGGGTGGCTTCGTCCACAAGTTCACGGGCTTCACTGGCTCCTCCGTGACCTGCACATCCCAGGCCACCGCAGCCACCTTCTCCGCTATGCACAACGCGCATGCCACCGCCGTGGCTGGGGTGTTCACCGAGTTCTGCCGCCCCGACTTTGACGGCACCATCGCCTTTGCCCTCAAGATCGCTGAGGACTCTGGATTCGCGATCGCTGAGGCGCTCGCCGCCACCCAGGCCGCCTGCGTGTCCACCGGCAACGCCTTCGGTTGCTCATCCGCCGTCGCCACCGCCGAGGCCTGGGCTGAGGCCACCGCCGAGGCACACGCCACCGCCGTGGCCGCTTCCGCCGAGAGCTGCGACTGCCTCGCTGACGCCGCCGCCCTGTCCGTGGGCACCGCCTCCTCCTTCGTGGAGCTCATTGCTGACGCCTTTGCCCGCGCCGAGGTGACCGCCTGCGTTGAGGGCGACGCCTCCTCCTTCGCGGTGGCCTTCTCCTTCTGCTCTGCTCGCGCTTACGCCACCGTCTTTGCCAAGGTGCGTGCTGCTCTCTTGCCTCTCTTGTGCTCAGGCTACCGTGAGGCTCTTGCTCCGGCCACTTCCCCTGAATCCGCACGCACACTCCTTTGCGATGCAGTTGATTGTTCGATTTCAAAGTCGGCGGAGGGCTGTCCATTTGAATGGTGTTCGATTCCTGGAATGCTTGTTCAATTTCAGTACTTTAGTCCGTGACTGGCCATGCCGCATTCAGGCTATCGCCCAGGCTCTGCTCGAGGGCAACTGCTTCTCCAGCTCCGTCGCTACAGCCATCATCGCCGAGACCGGTGTTTCCTTCGAGGTCATCGAGGGCTGCGAGCGCGGCGACTTCTCCTTTGGCGATGCCTCCGGCTCCACCGATGGCTCCACCGCTGAGGGCGTACGCTCCCCTGCACCTGTTCCACCACACTTCTGTGCCACGCACAACTAAACTACTGTTGCCGACGGTGCCACATGAGTGCACTGCATGCTGATTTGTTACCCAGGTTTTACACAGTATAGCTTGTCCTGGATTTCGCATGCTGGCCAGCGTCCTGCCCAGTTTAGGTCAATTGTACAGGTCAATTGTACAGTTTAGGTCAATTGTAGTTTTTGTCAATTGTGAATTGACGAGTCTGTTCACTTCCAAGATGTATACGAATTTTGTATGGTCAGGTAAAATTTAGTGCCCACGGTCCTGCCCCTTGACACGTGTCCCACTTCATCATGATGTACCGCTCCATTAAGGACAATTTGGAGCGACGGTTCAGAATATCATGCTGCAGTCCCACATCCGGTAGTTACTTGCATCCATGCATCCAGTGTCCGCTCTCTGACCTCTGGTTATGTTTGTGCAGCAGGCCAACGACACCCACTAAGGTGCTACATGGCCAAGCCAATTGCCTGAGCTTGTACGCGAGAATTAGAGCCCCGCCACCTGGTAGGTGGAGCATCCTTGCCAAGATGGGCAGCAGGCAAAGACGAGCATAACGCCCCCCATGGCCAAGCTGATGCTTAGTCTCCATGAAACATGCAACAAAAATTTTATTCTCCTGAGAAAGCTCGTGACGAGGTACCGTGTGTGGTGATATTCTGTGGTCCAGTTCACTGGTGTCCTTAAGATGTTGCAGACAAGATCATCTGTTAGACGGTCTACCTGTAGACATCTGCAGACTCAGGTCCGTGGGATGATATCTTTCCCTAATAACAGCATGTAACTGATGCCTGATATAATGTAAGCTTCCAGCATCCAAACACATCCACACAGGCATGTAAGCCTTATCCTGACAAATCCACCAACTGAAAAATCATGAATGTGCTTCCCATCCCATCTGCAGATGTATATATGTAACTGGCCCAGTGGGGAGTAGTTTCAGGAGGTCACATGGCCATGGGCGCACACAACATAATAATCCATGATCACCCGTCCCCAATACATTAATTCTTTCAATTTCATATATCTGCAGACCCATTCTCAGACCCACTGGCCCATTGTGAGACCCACATAACACCCTTGGATATTTTGGCAATGACACGGCCCTTGCAGCAAGGTGATTTTTTGCTCCAACAATGGACCCAACACACTCGGACAGTCTGCAATGCCACAGCACCTTAGTATGCCAGCCAAACAGCATACACCTTGAATGCGTTCAACACTTTACGTGCGGTAGACTAGGTACTACACTGCTTAAGTAAATTTACCATTCCAATCATGACAGATGACCTCCCAAGTAAAATGCACAAATCCCATATGGCCCACTCGGATTACCCCCTCGGGCTGTGCATCTGCCAATTTACCGTACCCCCACCTGCCCCTCCCCCTGTATCAACCGCTGACCCTTATACCAACCCCGTCCCTACGCACCGACCACGTTCGCCCCGCCGGATGCTGCCTCCTACAGCTGACCCCAACCCTTCCCCTCTCCGGTCCCCCCGCACCACCCGCACCCCGGTTCAAACGCCCACCCCACACTCTAACGCCTTCCTGCCTCCGCCCCCTCCTGCCTCCCCCCCCTCAGGAGCTGGCCCTGCCCCCCGGAGCCCCCCACCGACCCACAACAACGCCTTTGCCACACCGGCGGCGACCACCCCCCCCTCCTCCCCTAGACACGGCCTGCGCTCGCTGATGTCGAGCCCACCACTGAACTCCTCCCTCGAGTACCTCAACGTACCCTCCCTCTTCTGTGGAATCTGACGAGACCTCGACACCCACTCGTCAGCATTCGAACGCACCTGCTCCTGCGACACCAACTGGGCTTGCGACACTGTCGCCCAGCTGCGCATGCACTGCGACAGGTCGGACCCGACCACCGGCGTCCCCATCGGCTGCCCCCAGTTGCGCATGGACTTCTTCCCCACCGAGCTGCTGCGTTTCTGCATGCACATGCGCGACCACTGTGTTCTGCTGCATGATTTCCCCCTTCCCCACACTCCACGTCCTACCCTCGAGCATACCTATGCTTGGATTAATGGATTGACCAATTGACCAGGCGGCGCGCCACATGTCTGGGGTGCCGCCACGCGCATGAATTCGCACCGTGGTCCACTGCGGGGTTTCAAGTCCTGCCCAGTAGTGGCCGATGCTTTCACGTTCTACGCTGAATGCAAGGACCTCCGCAGTCGTGGTCTGCTCGCAGCCCACGTTGCCGCTGCACTGGCACTGTGGTCCTACACGATGGAGTCACCGTCACAACGCTGGCTGCGGCGGCTGCGAGCCTACGCCCCCCCCTTTCCACCCCGCTCCGACACCGGCGGAATTCTTGTCAGCCCGTGTAGTAAGCACATCTACATCGGCAAGACCAACCACTTCCGGCGCCAACTGCAGGAGCACCTCGGCGCCGGCGCACGCGTCACAACTCGCGCCACTGCCCCTGCACACCGCATGCTACGATGCGCTGGTGCTTCAGCCTTTGCGATGCTCCCTCTGATCTATGCGCTGCCCGAGGACGATGTCGACGCGCTCGAGCGCATTGCCATACGCCTACGTCCATCCCTCAACGTCTCCTCGACACGACGCCACCGCCGCAAGCAGCTACGCCGGTGCCGACATGGAAGGCCCGGTACGCAATAGCCTGCCCTTCCTGTCACCTTCTGCTGCGGCTCCACGCAACACCACGACATTCTGCACCTCCTCCCCGCCATTCACCCCTCCCAGGCCGAGTCCCGCATCTCCTGCGCACCTGGCCCTTGGCACATTTTCGACTGCCGCATGCTTCTCCGATTTGTCGCATGTCACCCCGGAGTCTCCGTCCACTGCTGCCTCGGGCCAGCTACGGCGCCTAGCGTCGCACCTACCAACAGCAACCTGCGTCACGGTCCACGTCCAGGTCACGGACTCCCTCCGCGCTGTGCTAGAGCAGTGGAAGCTCGCCCTGCTGATGCACCCTGACCACACAAAGCAGCAACTCTACTCCTTCGCCCCTCGCCATCTCATACGTGTACTCACCCTTCACCCTAAACCACCACCCGGCCTTTTCCCCACCGATCGCATCCCCAACCGCCTGTATGCTACAGCTCCCTGGCGTATGCGTTCCCACCTCCAACAGCGCTTCGGTTTCAACCTCGCCGCCATCAAGCTCGAATTGCCGTCCGCGACCTTTCTTCCGCACCGGTTGCTCTGCAGCCGAGTCCTCCGCGCCCTGCGTGCTGGCGGCCTGCCCCTCCCCCTGGCCCGACATCTCGCTGGCACCATGTGCATCAAGTTCAGGCGCGTAATTCCCCTCGACGCCTCCGCTCGTCGCCTGCGGGAGCAGCTTGTTGACATGTCCAACCCTCCCACATGCGCATGTCACCAACTTCTCCTCCCGCGCGGCCCACACAGCCACTCCGAGTTCTGCGCCAACGACCCTCTGTCCCCTGCTCCTGCCTTCGCACACTCTGCAAAGACACGGCCCGAAATCTGCAGCAAGGTCGCAACCAGACGTCTGCAAGGCGGCCTCGGCCGCGCAATGCGTGAACTCTGCACCCGTTTCAAACTGCCGCCGGATGCTGCCGCAGTCTTGCAGTTCACGCATGCCCGACTTCTGCTTTTCCAGCCCCGCCCGCGTCCCGGCTGCCTTACTGTCTCCGCCACCGAGGCTAACGCCAAAACTCTCCTCGCCCTCCGTCTCTTCCCCACCATCATCGACAGGAAGAGCGAGGGTTTCTTCATTGAATGCCCAGCGCACTATGCCTCCCGAATTAGCAAGCTTTTCCTGCAAGACCCTGATCACTGTTCAACCATCACCGCCCGACGCCATACTATGCGACATGCGAACGGCATATAAGACCGCTGGACTACACTGTGTCGCACCATGGGACACCAAGGGCACCCTGCCTACGCCGTACGCTCTGCCAAAGGACAAAGACCCATGTGCACATGGTAAATCCCGTCCCCTCGTGCCATGCCACAAGTACCCGGCCCGTGTTGTGCTGAAGGCCGCCGGCCTCGCGCTGATGCACATCGTCCGATGCCTGGGCCCGCTGCCCGGCCATGGCCACTTCAACGCCACCAGCACTCAGGATCTCAAACCCTGCCTCGCCGCGGCCGACTTCCGTCTACGTGACGTGCCCGGCACCCGCCGCGCCTTGGCCTTCGACGTCAAGAACATGTTCACGGAACTGCCTCATGATGCCATCTCTGCGGCTGCATGCAACAGATGGTCTTCAGCTGTTCGCTTCCATGTGCAAGCACACCCACTTCCACGTCCCACCCTCTGCGCCACACGGTTGTCCCCCGTACCCGCAATGGCAGTACCCCCTCTGGCGACATCCTCATGCGTACTGACCTCCTCCTCCCCATCTTCCTCTTCGAGCTTCAGAAGATGTTCCTCGCGGTTGGAGACCGCTGCTTACGGCAAACGCGTGGCGCAGCCATGGGCGGCTATACGTCACCCGCCATGGCAATGCTGGTGTGCATTGCTGCAGAGTTACGACTGCATGCCAACCTTGGCGCATCACTCACAAGCCGCATGGCTGGCTTCCGGTATGTCGACAATGGCATCCTCATCATCTGCACCACGGCTGCTATGTACTCTGCGTACCCGACGGGTATGGTCTGCGAGGAGACAGGTGATGGCCGGGTCCTCGACATCCTGGAGCACCGGGTCATTGTAGTCGGCACCTCCACCCATGTCCTTTTCCGGCCCAAGAATTTCCCATCCTTGCTGCGGGGAGCATCCCCCACGCTTGTGTTCGGGTCTGTAGGCTCTACTTCCGGTCTTGGATCATTGGGACCTGCGCGCGCTTACGTGCCAACACATCTGACACTCACGGCGCTCTCCTCCACACAGTGGGCTTCCTCGCCAGTTGGCTGGAAGCTGCACACCTTGGGTAAAATGTGGCCCGAGTTCGCCATGCGCTGCTCGGGTTTGTGCCTGGTATCATGGACGATGGGGTCCACCTGGGTCGTAGTGCAATCCTCCGGATGCTGGGTTGACGGGATCTCCCCGATCTGGCTGCCTAAGGTTTTCTCCTTGGGCGGGAGGTTACCTTTGTTGGTTGTTTGTGATAGCCTGTGTTAACGGTTGTTTTATGGGTTGTTGTGTGTTGACGGCTACCGTCCTGGTAGGCTGCTGTCCTAGTAGGCTGCTATCCTGGTGGCCTGACGCCTAGTGGATTCTAGTGGATCCTGGTGGCCTGCCGCCTAGTGGATTCTAGTGGATTTCAGTAGATTGCGTTATGCATACTGAGGTGTCCGGCAAAGGCCTGTGTTGGCCACATCTGGTCTCACAGATGGATGGACTTGCTGTCACGATTTTTTTTCTTACCTGTGCTTTAGGTTTAGGCCGGGTATGCTGCCTATTCCTCAGTGTTTGGCACCATTAGGGTGTGCCTTCTTCGTTTTTTGCGGTTGACGCTTGCGTGAATCGGGCGATGTCTGGAGGGTTTTCTGGTTTTCTAATCTGAACCCTAGTTCGCACCTCCTTTTAGATGTTCTCCCGGTTGTGCAGTATCATGGATCTGCCACCTCGATTTCTCGTGGCCCTGCCTGGCGTTGCGATGGAACAGCTCGTTGTGGCCACTGCTTTCTCTTTGGCTATATTAGGAAGTGTCACGATGTTGTTCGTTGATGATTGCTGACTGACCGCCGACGTCTGATGAGGCCCTTTGGCGAGGCCGAAACTAGTCACGTTTTCGCCCGTTCAGTCTGTAACCGCAACATCCACGTGCATTTTCTCACCTCGTTTGTGTAGATACATCTGTCAATTTAGCCTACTACAGGCCTGTCCTAACCACCTCACATGCATGCATGCATATGGATCCCTGCACCCATGCATCACTGCAGGATGTCGGCTTGTTGCTCACATGGCCCGTGGTCCCGGTTGTCCGGAGATGTCAAAGTCCTTGTAGGATATGGCGAGTAAGTGTTACATTTACATTTACATTTACATGGCATATACCTATACGTAGCTAGCTAAGGCAGCTAAATCCCAATTCGCGACAGCCACCGCGATCCCTAGGATGAAGCTACACTCCCACGTGGGACTGTACAAAATGAAAAGCAGCACCATCAGACAGCTACTCTAGCAGTATATCTTCACTTCCCCCTTTTGTGGCAATACCGTGTCGGCGTTGTCCCTCTGTAGGCCCAGGCGTAAATGTACATAGGACACTTGCACACCATAGAAGGACCTTGACAACTTGAACTCCGGATCGCCGGGACCACAAGCCCAGGGGGTTGGTCACCTAGAAACCCCTGTCAGACAACAGGCCTGCCGTGCTGAGCGAGGTGGTCGCGTGCGATTGTGTTCAAAATCCAACGGGGCACAGGATCAAGCCCAAAACCTCTGAAGACTGGGTCAGCTTTGATATTAATGTCATCCGGCCTCCGACCACATGATCTGGATCGACCGTCGTGTCAGTGGTAAGTGTCCCTGCGCCTGAACAGCTGTCCCTGCAACTAATCACTACTGCGGTGGTACCGGCCCATAGAGCCTGGGCCCAACAAAACTTGAAGACGCTGATTATACATACATTTATTGGTAAAAAAGAAGGAATCGGGCATCAAGCGCCTCACGCCTAACTCAAACGGGCATCGGCAATGGCTCCCCTACCATTATACGACCTTCTGGCGCACAATCTGCTCGAGCTTTTAGCGCAGATGCATGCAGAGGAACTCTCAAGGCCCTGGCAGGGAAGCTGATGTGATTACAGGGGTCGGCAGACGGCAGGAAGCTGGAGCCATGGCATGGCTCCTCTGCAGTGGCCGTGTATCCCCCTCGTCGAGGGAACAGCAGTTCGCCGACGCAGAAGCCCTAGCTGCTGGAACAACAGTGAACATCGACGCATCATGCTGCACTGCTTTTGAAGGCGGGGCCACCTGAGCTGGCCCGTACGTGATACTCTAGAGTACAATCGCGCATGTGTGATTGAAACACACATTGTCACGGAGACAAGCGCAGCGGATTGGCTTCGCCAAGAGGTAAACGCGCGAGTAAAACAGCAGAACAGGCATAGTATCCGAAGCAGCCTGGGCATAACTCCCAGAACCCCCCCTCATCCTGAATCCTATACAAAAACGCATGCTTGCCTCAACACAACCGCTAGACCAATCACAATGCCCCAAATATAACAGTTGCGCATGCACACACTGACACACTACAGAAACCTGGGATGCCGAACACCCTAGAATTCGAATCCTGCATGCAAATTCCAATGTCGCCCAACAGGCATGGCATTGCAATCGCCCATGACAGCAAACTTGAATCAGAGCTCTCGGCGCCCCCCTCTCCGCGGTGCCCACGTGTAGGAAGAGCTGGGGCGGGGGCCACCGATTATGATGCGTACTCTGAATTACGGGCATAACGTAACGTGACAATGATTCATAAATGACGTACGCGTAATGTATAAATGACGTACGCGTAATTTATGATACAGTATTTCACGAGCCTACCCAAGTCCAGCGGCCTGAGACACAATCAACACGGAACTACTACGTTGCAACGCTCATTGCCAACATCGAGTTTTACAACATGTACCATTCATCGTGTTACGTACCGCCCAGGTAGGGACGCCACTTCCCTGTCGCACCATGGGGCTCAAGCAGGGAGTTACATGGCGCACGTTATCTTCTGAACCCTGATTTTCGGGCATACCGTAACACGTACTGAGGCTCTAAGTAACGTGCGCACGTAACGTACCCGGTAACCCTACCCAAGGCAGGGCAGCGTGGGGCAGGCAGGGGAAAGGGAATGGAGGGGGCGCAGGGGGGCGTCCGACTGAACGGGGGAAAGGGTCCCGGGAGGGTGAATGGTCCGACGCGGCGGGGGGCAGTGAATTGGCCTGGTGCGAGGTGGAGGCCACTGCCCCTGTGAGCTGCAGAGGCTGCCCTAACCCTGAAGTGACCCCTGAAGTGTCATGAGGACCAGACAGAACCCTAATAGATCAAAGCTCCTGATTCGGAACATGCAAACGATGTGGATCGACCGTAAAGGGCTGTGGCGAAACAGAGCTGTTGACGTATTGCTCCAGCAATGGACAGAATACTCACACAGCTGGTCTGTTTACCCTTCCATGGTCATCACAGATCTTACAATTGAAATACACTATTGGATGATCTAACCCGTGGTGAAACAGAGCTGTTGACGTACTGCTCCAGCCATGGACAGAATACTCACACACAGTCTGCATTCCACAATACCTTCAGTATGCCAGCCAACAGCATACAATATCCACCACACTTGACATGCAGTAGTCTCGAAACCACACCTGTTTACCCTTCCAGTTTTCACAGATGACCTCAGATAAACAGAACAATCCTGTATGGCTCGCTCGGATCATCACTGTGCATCCGTCGATCAGCCTGTCCTAACCACCTTAAACTCATGCATGCATGGTGTCCTGCTCCCATGCATCAATGCATGATGTTGACAAATTTGTTCCTCACATGGCCTAAAGCCCAATCTGCCACGAGGCCAGAATGGCGTGATGAAAATTTGCAGGGCATACACGCTGATATCAGCTCAGCTGCCTAGGGGTGCCTGTTCTTACATCACTGATACTACTAGTACTACACGGGGTTGAAGCATTCAATAAGTTACAATGTAATATCTGCTGAGTACATGCCTGGTGGCTGAGGTTAGTCTACTAGTATGGTTATAACTCTATTAAGAGCTTAGTCTGTCAGTGTTCAGTGTGTTGAGTGTGGAGCTGTATGATCATGATCAGAGGAAGACTGCGGCTGCTACTGGCATCTTGATGGCAACTGCTCCACACTCAAGATGTGGATGGAACCATGGCCATTAAAACTTCTTCCCCTACTGCCCGGTGATATGGGAAGGGCCCCACATTGAGGATGAACCCATTCCCAGCTGTGTAACTGCTGATCATCAGGAGCTTATCAGCTCCTTTGAAAGCTGAATTTTCGATAGCATGCACATGCGTGAGGTGGTGGATGTGTTCGGATGCTGCAAGATGTCGTCATTTACACGCACTCACGTTCTTATTAGGGAAGGTGCCTCCCAACGCCCTAGGTCTGCAGGCGTACACACAGGACATAGTAGGAAATCTTGTCCGCCATATCTAGAGCCCGACTGCAGCATCCTTCAGGGCTGTGACCCGATGCATACATCATCAACCCAACACGACGACCAGCTGACGCGGCAGAGAACGGCTCAGAAACATAACGACGTGGCGCAATATAACATGATATACCGCTGCAATGAAGAATGCGCAGCGGAGTGGCCATGGGGGCCATTACGTGCGAAGGTATTCGGCTGCTTCCGAAGGAGGATCCACCACGGTGAAGCTCTAGGACCTGATCCTCAGCGCACATGTACAGGGGCTCGGGCAGTTCGCTTTGCCAGGAATCACCTTAGTGGGTGTCGTTGGCCTGCTGCACAAACACAACCAGGGAGTTAGTGATGGGAAAGTGGAGGTAGATTTGAAGACGGTCTCCATGCTTTAGACCTAAATATGTGAGAGCACCATGACCTTGTGAAACGTTGATCTGATTGGTGGTAAATGTGTCAAGAGACACTGAAAGACTCCAGCTGGGAGACCGATCACGAGAGTTGAGAAACACAATGGGCACAGCCTGTACAAGCCACAGATAAGCTTCATCGCACGCTCCGGGATTGCATGCAAAGTCTGATTCTAGCAGTGTAAGGAGTATCTTTCGGACAGCTCAGGGACCGGCTCATGATCATCTGGCACTGTCAAACTACCTCAAAATAATTGTGTACGTATACGGCTCGGAACAGCCGTTGAGAAAACGAAGGGGAGCGTACGCCCTCGGCGGTGGAGCCGTCGGTGGAGCCGGAGGCGTCGCCGGAGGAGAAGTCGCCACGCTCACAGCCCTCGATGACTTCGAACTCAACGCCAGTCTGGGCCGTGATGGTGGTGGCGACCGTTGTGGAGAAGCAGTTGCCCGCGAGCAGAGCCTGGGCGACGGCCTGCATGCGGCACGCGCAGTCGTACAGTGACACCCGCGCTGAAGCGTTCAAAAGAATTGGGTATTCCAGTGACTGAAGCGCCCAATAATTTGACTTGCCCTCTATTCAATTCTTGACGAATCAATCACAGGTGTTCTACAAAGAAACGTGCATGTAGTATCAGGACAAGCGTCCGGAGCGAACATGTCTATGCCAAGGCGAAGAAGGAAAGAGGACACACCTTGGCGAAGACGGTGGCGTACGCCCGGGCAGAGCAGAAAGAGAAGGCCACCGCGAAGGAGGAGGCGTCGCCCTCAACGCAGGCGGTCACTTCGGCGCGGGCAAAGGCGTCGGCGATGAGCTCCACGAAGGAGGAGGCGGTGCCCACGGACAGGGCCGCGGCGTCAGCGAGGCACTCGCAGTCCTCGGCGGAGGCGGCCACGGCTGTGGAGTGTGCCTCGGCGGTTGCCTCAGCCCAGGCCTCGGCTGTGGCGACGGCGGACGAGCAACCGAAGGCGTTGCCGGTGGACACGCAGCTGGCCTGGGTGGCGGCGAGCGCCTCAGCGATCGCGAAACCGGAGTCCTCAGCGATCTGGAGGGCAAAGGCGATGGTGCCGTCAAAGTCGGGGCGACAGAACTCTGTGAACACCTGAGCCACGGCGGTGGCATGTGCGTTGTTCATGGCAGAGAACGTGGCTGCGGTGGCCTGGGAGGAGCAGGTAACAGAAGACTGAGTGAAGCCCTCAAAGCCACCGCTGAAGCCACCCTCGTCACCCTCATCGCCCTCGTTGCCCTCATCTCCCTCGTTGCCGTCGGTATCTTCCTTCACCTTGCCCTCATCGCCCTCATCACCCTCGTCGCCCTCGTCGCCCTCATTTCCCTCATCGCCCTCATCACCCTCGTTGTTATCAGAGGCAGGGAACTTGAAGCCGTCAAGGCCCTCGTTACCCTCATCGCCCTCATCACCCTCGTTGCCGTCGGTGCCAGCCTTGTCGAGGAGGGAGCGGGAGGAGGCGGCGCCGGTGACCACGGCGGCGGAGGCGCGCTCGGGTGCCATGGCGGCACCGGCGACCATCAGGCTAACAGCAGTTGCGGCGTAAATCCTACACGTTGGAAAGGATGAGGCACCGCGATTGCAGTGAGGGGGCTTGGTCACTCAGTTTGCTGTGTGCGGCTCCTTGTGGATGCTTCTGGCTTATGGAGTGCAAGCTTGTTGTTCCCGTACAAGACGATGCCAGAATAGACGTACAAGATTGCGGCAGCCATCGTTGGGCACTCCTAGCCACATACACAGGTGAGTACTGATCCCTCGGCGTACAGGAATGTATCCACCATGCTGCCGACATCACTTGCCTACTTGCACCCACAATCGAATAGTATTCTTTGAAAGAAAGGTCTTTGTTGCACGTGTCGCTGTATAACGCACATGCAGGGCCGGTGGTAGATCTAAAGGCGGAACGCACATGATGACTTTACGGGTTGTTGTTGCGGGAAGGCTTGAGCGGCTGTGCTTGCAATTGGCTGAAGATCAATGGGAAGGCAAGATGTGCTGTGACGTGATTAGCAGCGCTGTTCAGTTTATATACCATCTGGCCATGGGGAGCCATTAATATTCGCGACGCTGGCTAGCTGGTGTAGCGGCGCGCGTGCCTGCGTCCCGCCGTGGGAGTGTCGAAGGTGTTCGGTTGTGATGTTACTCGAAATGTTCGAAGTTCGCAAGGATTACCAGGTCCGTGTTAGTGTACCTGTGATGCAGCATGCCTTTGGTTAGCCATGATCCGTCCAACATAATTCCGTGCAGTGCAAACTTCATCGCACGGGTGTGAATACATTGGGGATGATGCACTGTATATTCGATGCTGTGTTGTGCATGCCAGGGGATTGGCAGTCAGCTTGTACGTGAAATCGTGCAAGTAAGCAAAGAGAGGGCGCGAATGACGACATGTCGTCTGCAGCACCTCCCTGCGCCCGTCGCAACACGTTGCCAGTACGCGTGCTGTACTACACATCATATGAGATGACGTGTTAATCCCTTGCAGTCTGGGCACTACGAGACTGGTTGCACATCAGATCATAATGACTGTGAAGGCATCGATATGTGCGAGTGAAGGTGGCTAGTGGTGAGCTTTTGCTGCTGTTGTCTGGTGCCGTGGCTTGGTCCACTTTGTGGGTTTGCCCTTGTAATATTTTGTAACTGCTCTTTTGTAACTACAACTATCAATATCTACCAGAAGCGGTCTCCAAGTCCAGATTCCCCAGGAGCAGGGCAGGCACTACTATTCCGGCTTTGACTTTCTTGTGTTGATGGAATGATGCAGGGGGGATGTAGTGTCACTGTAGCATACTTGCTGTGTTGATGCATTGCAGCTGCAGCTGTGGAGGCATCAGGTCATTCATGGCATCATGTAATGCATAGTGCAGGTGGTGCATACTCAACCTAGGAAGCCGCACATGTTCATGTAGATACAAAGTGCCTTTGTCCTCTTTTGACCACATGTAGATACAACGTGTACATGGGCACAACCAGTGGATGGACCAGTTCAGGGAATCACACATCAGCAGTCTGCTCAGCGCCAGCCACTTTCACTCACTCATGGACTCTGCAACTGCAAAGCACACACACAGTGACACCTGAGCCATACCGTATTTGTGTATGGCAGGCAGGGCAGCGGGTAGTCAAGTGTGTGGCGCCTGTTTGGTTTGTGTGGTTGTTCACAGAATGTTCTGTCGTTTTGCTTGTTTTTGCTTGTGAGCATACCCCTTGGCGATGCCAGGTCGCTCCGTTGATCTCTGTGTAACACTACAGCCCCGCTGCGTCACGACATCAACGCAGGCACATCCAGTCGGGAATCGATCGTAGAGCCTGCCCTGCTCCCAGGAGATACTGATCACGAGCCCACTCCTGCGCTACATTTGGGAATTGCCTCTCTGGACCTCCACAGCCAGCAACTGCCACGCCCAGCGCACGATTGCGCCCTTGCGAGTGCGGCCACTGGCACTCAGGCTGCCAGCAGCAATTTGAATGTTTCCGAGATGGTTCACAAACCACACGGCCTGATTGCCCACTGCGCATGTATCCGCACGAGATTGGAGGGGAAGTGCGAGAAAGTGCGGGAAAGTGCGAGCAGCTTGACTCTGGACAGAGCCCTAGAATCCTGCACGCTCTAAAAGCATGCATGCACGCCTCACCGTCGCCAGAAACTCATTCCTTGGCCATGGGCAAGTACTCCAGGCGGACGCAGCATCCCGTGGGTACACCGCGCTCCAACGTAGGGGGGTGGGGGGCCGAGAATGGGTGAGAAGGGGCAGGCATGGGTGGAGGGGTGGAGGGGGGGGGGGGCGAGCGGAGTGGACGAGATTGGAGGGGTGTGAGGGGCCAGCTGGAGAAAGGGGTTCGGGGGCGGAGGGAGGTATCCAATTCTCTGCGGAGGATTGACCTGGTGCGGGGGTAGATGGCGTGACAGTTGGATCATGCATTGGGTCACACACACGCAAGCGACGGCCAAATCACAGCGAAAGCTCGTCGGTCTGAACATGCAGCGCAGGTAGAAGATCCCTCGTCAGAGTGCGTCCCTCAACGGTGCGAGGTCCTGCCTGGCGATGCCTCGACCACTTGAAAGCGTGGTGAAAGAGGCCGGCATGCCGTTCTCCAGGAAGATGTTTTTAGGTACGGCCTAGGCAGCTGTCGAGGCTGCCAAGTGCGAGTCTGGAATCTCATTAAGGAGAGCAAAGGCTTGGGGAGCCCAGGTGGCCCTATGTTCAGAGGGACACGGGTTACGTAACCCGTACAAAACGGCACGTGGTACGTCCATGCTTGTACCGCTTGAACACATCCTTTCCTGTGCCCCATGCACCATCTCCCATGCAACTTCCAAGCATGTTATTGCCACCGTGGCCAGTGGGTGCTACATGTGTCACCCATACATCCAGTGTTACCCTAGTAGTACCACAGGGCGCCGGGGGAGTTACATGAGGATGTTCCATGCATTGCTCCACTCCGTGGTTCAACACAGTAAGTTACGCCCGTTTAATCTTTTGTAACTATAGTTACAGGAGGAGGTCACCGCACCCTGCCAGTGGCGGTGGGTCATGGCCATGGCAGAAGCAGCACCTGTAAACGTAATTTCGTCGCAGCCGTGCGCGGGGGCAGCAGCAGCATCGGTGGCCCCCGGGGGGTGCACTTGGCTGGCCTGACATCGCGATTGGAGTTCGGCCAGTGTGGGGCTGCAGCCTGCTGTTCTGCCTGCGTGGGGGAATGCCCCGGCAGAGGCGGCCGCTGCAGGTGAGATGGCCCACCTCGGGCTGCCAAGGCGGGTGAGGCGGGAGGCGTGGCAGCGTAACGCACGGCGGCAACGGCGCGCAGCGTCGTGACAAGCTGCGCGGTGGCGGCGGACCCTGTGTGTTACATCACCGGCAGGATTCCATCAAGCTTGCAGCAGTTCGCGAGCACGTCAGCTGAAGGTTGAACGATGATCAGACCAGAGGCGCACGCGCTCCAGCATGTGCAGGCAACAATATTACTTCGCGGTTCTTGCGGTACAGTCGTCAGGCCTGACTCATGATGCCGCGCTGCATCCACGCGTGCGTGCGGAAGCGGTCCCTCACGAGTGTGCCCTGTCGTGTGCCTGATCGACGGAGGCGGATCCAAACAGGGTTCGAGAAACACAAACATACCATGCTTCTGGACTGCATTTCCTAGGAGCCCTAAATTCGTCGAAGAAGGCTTGCCTAAGCTTGAGCTGCGCCTGGCCAGTCGCGAGAACGTCCGCGTGTGCGCCTTGCGTGCTTCAATGTGGAGCATGCACCAGCTGCGCTATGAATTACCTGATACTTTGCAATCGTGAAGATTGAAGGCACGTTCACTCTTGAAGCCAAGTTGAAGGGCCCCGACTGCGAAGTGTGAACACTGGCCGAAGTCGCGGTGTTAACGTTGCCATCAGACGCGCACCGCCGGGCGCCGCACTTGGCATGCAGCTGTACTGCAGTACAGCAGAGGCATAGTGCAGCGGCGTGCGCAAGGAAACCTTGTCGTCATTTAAGCCCTCTCTATGATTAGTGGCAAGAACCAGGGCGCAAGCTGACGGCCATTCCCCCGGAATATTAATGCCTGACAGCAATGCCTGCCACTACTAGTACCCACTGTGCACATTTGTAACCGCTGTGAACATTGCGTTGTCCGCGACGTAATTTACACGTGCACGTGGAAGTGTGCAGTTCACGGACTTACGCAGATCCGATCAGCTAACTAGAAGGCGTGGTGGCACACTGGTACTCGAACGCGGTCCTGGTCATCCTTGCGAAGCTCGAACTTTTGGCACCCCTTCGACACATCTTGCCTGGCGGGATTCAAGCACGGATCGTTGCCGTAGGTACAGCACGCCAGGTCGCCTGGTGAATGGCTTCTCATATCATATATAAACCGGCATGTGCTGTCCTTCAAATAACAGCACATCTCTGCCTTCTCAACGACCTTCACCCAGGACAGCCACTACTACTAGTAGTTAAGCTTGAGTCTAGTTCTGCCCACAAATACAACCCTTCAAGTCATCATGTGCGCTCCCCCAACCTACCCACACTGGCATGTTCACGTCAACGTGCTCAGCATCATCATGCAACACGAGCCGTGTTCATCACACCGATGCTACAGTTTGCAGCATCTAATGTTTCACACATGTAGCAAACAGGACCTTTCAATGCTCATTCCTGCTTGTGCTGACAAACTTACGTATACACATGCATAGTGGTGTGGGGAGCTTGAACGATGCGCATCCATGACTACCTGCACAGCTTGTCGTTGCCCTATCCCAGTCATATGCCAGAGTCCCAGTGGGGCATGTGTCATGCCATACTGCAACCACCTCAAGGGGTCTATGTGGCTTGCATGCATGCAGTTGCGTGTCACTGTTTTCTCATCCTGTGTCAGAAATGCTTGGCCAGATAGCTGACAGATGCAGTCTGGTTCCCCATTCGAAATGGGACAGATACAACTACAGTAAAAATGCTAACTTAACTTGAAGTGACTATAACCTCCGTTGTCATAACCAATGCCTCATCCTTTCCAATGTGTAGGATTTACGCCGCAGCTACTGTTGGCCTGATGGTCGCCGGTGCCGCAATGGCCCCCGAGCGCACCTCCGCCGCCGTCGCCACCGGCGCCGCCTCCTCTCGTTCCCTCCTCGACAAGGCCGGCACCGACGGCAACGAGGGTGATGAGGGCGATGAGGGTAATGAGGGCCTCGACGGCTTCAAGTTCCCTGCCTCTGATAACAATGAGGGTGATGAGGGCGATGAGGGAAATGAGGGCGACGAGGGCGACGAGGGTGATGAGGGCGATGAGGGCAAGGTCAAGGCCGATACCGACGGCAACGAGGGAGATGAGGGCAACGAGGGCGATGAGGGTGACGAGGGTGGCTTCAGCGGTGGCTTTGAGGGCTTCACTCAGTCTTCTGTTACCTGCTCCTCCCAGGCCACCGCAGCCACCTTCTCTGCCATGAACAACGCACATGCCACCGCCGTGGCTGAGGTGTTCACAGAGTTCTGCCGCCCTGACTTTGACGGCACCATCGCCTTTGCCCTCCAGATCGCCGAGGACTCGGGTTTCGCGATCGCTGAGGCGCTCGCCGCCACCCAGGCCAGCTGCGTGTCCACCGGCAACGCCTTCGGTTGCTCGTCCGCCGTCGCCACAGCTGAGGCCTGGGCTGAGGCAACCGCCGAGGCCCACTCCACAGCCGTGGCCGCTTCCGCCGAGGACTGCGACTGCCTCGCTGACGCCGCCGCCCTGTCCGTGGGCACCGCCTCCTCCTTCGTGGAGCTCATCGCCGACGCCTTTGCCCGCGCCGAGGTGACCGCCTGCGTTGAGGGCGACGCCTCCTCCTTTGCAGTTGCCTTCTCCTTTTGCTCTGCCCGGGCTTACGCCACCGTCTTTGCCAAGGTGCATCCTCTTTCCTTCTTCGCCTAGGCATAGACATGTTCGCTCCGGACGCTTGTCCTGATACTGCACGCACGTTTCTGTGTGGAACACCTGTGAATGATCCGTCAAGAGTTGAATAGAGGGCAAGTCAATTGAATGGTCGCTTCAGTCACTGGAATACCCAATTCTTTTGAACGCTTCAGCCCGGGTGTCACCGTACGACCGCGCGTGCCGCATGCAGGCCGTCGCCCAGGCTTTGCTCGCAGGCAACTGCTTCTCCACAACGGTCGCCACCACCATCACCGCTCAGACCGGCGCTGAGTTCGAGGTCATCGAGGGCTGCGAGCGTGGCGACTTCTCCTCCGGCGACGCCTCCGGATCCACTGACGGCTCTACCGCTGAGGGCGTACGCGCCCCCCCTGCCATCTGCATCGCATTAATGCCAATATTACCATGCCGCAGACAGTTAGTTCGTGATTGCTGTTGCCGGCGACCCATCCCCTTGTTGTGCGTCAAGACTGCAAATCTACTTCCAGTGACCCTTGACTGACCCTCTGGTCGTCTGTGTGCAGCAGGCCAACGACACGCACTGAGGTGATTCCTGGCCAAGCCAACCGCCTGACCTCCCGTGCGCAGATGACTAGAGCCCCATCGCGGTGGAGCCTCCTTTGGAAGCAGGATAACACCATCATATAGAATGTCACCTATGGCCACTCCATTCTGTAGTCTTCATTGGAGCGGCTTTTATTTGCTACTGCGCCAAGGCGTCATGCTGCTGAGCCGTGAATGACTCAGCTTCGGAAGGCATCAGGTCACAGGCGGCAGTGCTGCTCTACCTATGGTGGACAAGGTTGTGTACTAGATAGCCAGTACACGCCTACAGCTGTAGGCAGTGTTAGGGCTGCGGGCCGGCACGTTTCCTTCCTATTATTATAATATCAGCATGTAACTGATGTCTGGAAACGCAAGCCTCCGGCACCCAAACACATCCACGCAGTTATTTACCCACATCCCCACACACATCTGTTGGGCAATTCATAAACATATCACCTGAGTTTCATACAATGTGAGCACAGCAAGATCCACCCTAGATCCACATCTGAAACGCGCCCCCAACACACACGTGGCTCCTCATCACAATACTCTACCATATACTGACGTACTCTTGATCAGAGCAGGGTCAGATGCATGCTTTAGGTTCGAGTCTAGTGCATGCTGAAAATGGCGGAACTGCACTCAACATGGGCCTAGGCCTGCCCCGCTGATAAGGTTGGCTTCTATAGATGAGGTGGCCCTTACACTATTACATCTGAAGCCATGCAACCATCAGCAGATCTAGAACTAGCAGATGATATCTCGAAATATTTGCAAGGTGGAGGGGTGTGCAGCCATCGGTGGCTGCTGTGCTGGACCCCACAGTAGACCCCTCTCCTAGGCTGGGTGAAACAACTTTGAAAGGCACTGCGTCAAAAGAACAAAACTTCCTCCATACCGTATAGACTGCTTTGTTTTAGACCATACTCGCAGGAGTCGTATTTTTCCCAGCTACGAGTTTCGTTTGGAATTTTGAATTCCGTCATCAGGGTGTAGCTCCCCCCCGCAAGCTTGTCTGCAGGCTCAGGCAGGATTGCCCATATCTGTGCCCGTTGGTTGTTAGAGGCCTACTAGTAAGGAGAAGGCTGCTGTGGCCCATCTTCTGGCTACATCATGATGCGGAGGAGTTACCACTGGTATCTATCCTGCATCACTGGTCTCTATTCTGCAACGTTGGTTGCCCCCCGGCATGTACGAGTGCAGCACGTGTCGCTGGCGTGTCGATCTCTGACGTGTCACCCCTTAAGGCTGTAGCGATTCGTTACTCTTGGGGGGGGTGAACTCTCCGAAAAGGCTCTCCCATGCATTCCAGCCATTTGCCACC
>JAUMHO010000006.1:975014-992260 GCA_032360965.1 Ulva armoricana
CAACAACAACAACAACAACAACAACAACAACAACAACAACAACAACAACATCCCCACCATCAACAACATCAACAACAACAACAACAACAACAACAACAACAACAACAACAACAACAACAACAACATCCCCACCATCAACAACATCAACAACATGCCTATGTCATTGGGCAGAGTGAACCCCGACAGACACGGTATCCCTGTAGCCACGTATGTGTAAGTGTCGCCGACCCGTGCTTCGCGGTAGTTGGCAGCGTTACGTGGCGGCCAAGGATTCTTTTTTTCCCGTCAGCATTGAGCCCTTTGTTACGTTACAGCCCGATTATTTATATTCACCGTTCGTCAAAACAGGTCGTTTTGTTACGTTACGGTAACGAGTAAATACATATACTACGGTACATTCAATGATGATATATATGGCATATGCATGCCCTGTCCTCAGGAGGCTCCCAAGGTGTGCCATGGGGGTGGCGGCATCGCTCCCACTCCCCCCAACCTCCCCGTACGCGTGCCACCCCTGCTGGTATGTGACGAGGGCGACGCGGGCGACAACTTGTGGCACTCAAGTTGGCAGTGGTCTTGCGAGGATGAAAGGCGCTAGATTGTGTCTGTAAATGTAAATGTAAATGTAAATGTGACACTTACTCGCCATATCCTACAAGGACTTTGAAATCTCCGGATAACCGGGACCACGGTGTCTGTGGATGTGATAGCATTGCTATGGAAGGTCATGGGCTGCACATGAGCTTTGGATGATGGTTTTCAGTGATTGGTGTCCTTGGACTACCCAGGTCCCACACCCATGACACTGGGTAGCACGTGCAGCAGCCTTGTATCCTCTGGAATGATGATATGGAGTAATGTCACCTGTACATACATTTGTTGACTTTGCGATTGCCGGCAACTGCGACGTGGACGAGTGCATTCAGGACTGCGCATGACCTCATGCATATGCAAGCCGGCTATTCACGGCTAACAACCTGATATGTGGACATTTTGAAACAGAACTACCACTACTGCCACTTAGTTACTAGGCAGTCTTGGTGACAACGAAAAGTTCGACGCTCGACATGCGCGTCGCGTACAATTAGATGCGCGCCAGCTTTGGCAACGGTTGTCACGAGCCCATCGCACAATCACGATGTATAGATCATACATATCAATATTGCAAGACCAGGTTTTTCATGAATTTATCAATGTTTGGCGAATGCTGTTCTGTCCGCGAGCTCGAAAGTGATTGCTGTAGCCTGAATCTCGGCGCAACGAGTCAAGCAACGCGAGATGCAATTCCATCATCTGATGTCGCGATTTTGAGAGCTCGAAAATGAGGCAAGGATCCATGATCGATGGGATCTCGTGTCGCTGGCAGACCTTTTGTCCAGGTGGACTTGGTCGCGCGATAATCGCGCATCGGCCGGCATGACTGCAGGCCGAACAACGTGACCCAACAAATTGTACGAAGGTGTGTGCTTTGCAGTTGCAGCTTCTGTGTGTAGGTGAAAGTGGCTAGTGAAGAGCGTGTGCTGCTGTTGTCTGATTCCATGACCTTGGTCCACTTTGTGGGTTTGCCCTTGTACTCTTTGTAACTACAAATTGTACGAAGGTGTACGAAAGGTTTGTGCTGATTGATGTGCTCGCCACCTGCACGATATGCACGCTTGCCCAGCACCAGATGCTGAACACCTGTGTAGGACCGCATTGGGATAGCAGTTGCGGTGACATTAGTTCTTCGATAATTTGAGGTTCCTGATCTATTGCATTAGCTACAACAGCAAGTCTGACGAATGATTCAGGGTGCCTGCATCTCCCACATTCATCAGGCAAGTAATTTTGTGGCCATCATGATTGACAGATGAACAGATGCTCCTTTTGCTATCCTTCTGTTTCCTATTTGTGGGCACGCAATGTACTATTAGTAGCGAGCACGGGTGTGAAAACACTGCTATTGACCTAGCAATCTGTGTTGACAATACTATCAACGAGCAACAAGCAACAAACTGCCCTTTCTGCATTCTTTGGCAATATTGTCCTCCCGATTTCCCACCAGGGATTTCCCGCCCAGTCTTGTTGCAGGGTTGCAAAGCCTCAAGTCTTTTCTCTCAGAGAATGTCATTGACGCAGACTCTGTCGGCATGCTACTAGTACGGACAAGTGGATTGGGCAGTCACTGCTTGCCAGCTGTCTAGTTGAATTGCTGGGTAGCTGATTGTGAGTGCCACAGCATGACAGGTATATATATACCTTGCCAGCATCAGCTGTGCTAAGCGGGAATGCTCCATGCAGCATACTCAGAAGCTGTACTTGCAGATAAGGAAAAAAAAAAAAAACGGGCGGACAAAGCAGAAGTATTTTGCTGGTGGAGCAAAAGCAAGTTACAACACTGTACAATGCCCAGTGATGTTGCGCCCCAATGCACAGGTTTGAACATCTCTGCTTTCTTGCATGCCGACATCATGAGCCTCAAGTGTATGTCTGCTGTGATGTGTATAGATGCAGAGCTGAGGAGGGTGGTGCAACCAGGAACATGGTGGTGCAACCAGCAACCAGGAACAACCAGCACTGCTTCCGCAAGGTTCACGGAAACGTCTCTGTGTTGTGCATCACATGTTTCCCTTGGTCAGTTGCCTTGGGGTTGCCAACACTGTATGGAATTCAGTCAATGCTGGTTCGACTCTCATTTGCAGTGTCCAGGTAGCGCCAGCATTCTCGTGTCAACACCTGCAACTGTGATCAAGTCCGCAGCATTGGATGAGCATGACGGCCATGGTACGCAAATGCTGGTTTCTCAGGTTTGAGGCGCATGCGCAAAATTTTAAAACGGTGATGGCGCTGCACTGTATACAGTGCTTCCTTGTTCATTTGACTTGGGGTACCGTTTGCATGCCCAGACATTTGCATGCCAAGATGGCTGGCAGTTATTCAGCTCTGTCTAGAAGCTCTGTTGATGTGCAGATTACAAGGATTTTTATCTTGTTCAACGTGCGAGCTGGGTGTCCGTGGTATGGGCCATTTTGCTCCTTGTGTTGACTGCAGAACGACCTGTATGTTAGCCATCACTGAATCTGTACACTGCTATGCAATAATAGGTTCCACGAATAAGAAATAATGGTTTCAGGCTGATGCTTGGGAGTTTTTACGAACAAGCATGGATATGGGGTTGGCACTGGTGTACTTTCTTGCACGTGTTGCATGTTCATGGCTGTGTACAATCATACGAGCACAAGCATCATGCCAATTGCAACAATTGCAACAATTGTTGCACCACAACAACCAAGATTGGCATGCAGGCAATCAGATAGTAGCAACAAGAGCGGGTCAAGAATGGCGTGCCTACCTTCAACTGTTGCAAAGGTTAGCTTGGATGCGCACTTGCACACTGGCAGCAGCATCCGGAGACGTGATGCATGTACTTTTGGTGATGGTGGCCAATTGGGCAGCTGTGTCTTGGCACGTGAGCTGTACACAATGCACTGACGCAGAATTTAATCAATAGGCTGCCTGTAGTGTGCTGCAATGGTTGACTGTGTATGCGCTTCACTACCCAGGTATCCACGCTACCCTGCCCTATGCGTGATGCCATGGTGGCACAACCTGGGTATCGCAGATCGGTGACTAGCACTGTACAAGCAGCTCTCGGTGCAACAAGATCTTCTGGCGCTTGCATGTTTACTATTATTGAATGTTTAATGGCTGCATGTAGATTGGATGCACACAGGCTCGACGCGGGAGTGCGATGTCACCCATAGTTTGTTTGAAGCCAATCAACCATCATATGTCTCGCGTAGTGCATGCTTTTCAATCGGCCTTTTCTCATTGGCGTGGAGGTTACGCCCATGCTGCCAAGGACAGCATCATTGCAGGGACGCGCGGATACCCAACACAGCCACAGTTCGACTCCATGGCTTACGCAGCAGCAAAACAGGTAACCATAGATTATTGAATTCAGGTTTGGCGTATTCGATAAAGTGAATGGTCCCGTAGTGTCCGTGGCGATCATGTAGACAGGCTTCGGGCCCACAGATAACTCGTCTCCTTTAGCAGTTTGGGCAACAAATCAATGCGCTCACTGCCCCATGTGACCACAGCTAACTAAATATCTCCAATAAATCTTCCTGGAGCGTATTAGAGCTCTAAAAAGGTCTGTACAGCTACCTCGCCAACGGTACCCATGCTGCGCGACGACTACCCCGGTTGCACTACCCAGGCGTCATGGGTAGCGATCTCGTTGGTGATATAATACATCTATATGTTTCGCTAGGTCGTGGGTATTCAGGTTGTAGAGAGCTTGTCAGGTTGATGTTAGGTGTGTTACGCTGCATCCAGAATTTAGGCTGCCCAACAATCGCCCCATGATCATCGCTCATGGTCACTGTCCAATTGAATCATCTCTATTCGCCCAGGAGTGCTAGCTCGTGCATGAGATTGACCGTCAAAATTGCATGCGCATCAGCTGCGAAGGCAAGTACTAGTGAACGGTGCAGGCGAGTGAACTTCTTGGGTGACACCGGTACCCTGGCTGAGCACATGCCGACAGGGACGAGTTTGAGTGAATACATTCAGATTCGACTTCCAAAACCTACGCAAAGCGCGTTTGTCTTCGCGCGGGCTGTGCTTGTGGGCAACTTCCGAAACGCTAGCGTTGATATGGAGGCGCCAGAATGACATCTACAATGGATCCGGAGCAATTGTGAAGGCCAGTCATAAAAACAGAAACCGCTGGAGCCTCCACGTAGATGTGGAGGTGCGCCATGATGATGCAGCATGCGCGCACGGCAACCTTGAACCTCGCGATGCAGTTTCACTCAAACTTGCGTGCAGGATTTTCTGTGACGCAGGCATGCCCGTTACAATTGCATATGTCGCCATCTGCGGTACTTTGGCGTGCAGCAACGAGTGGGCTGTGGCAGCTAAGCGATTCAGTCTGGATGGATGGTGCGGTGAGATCACTCGTGCGCCTTCGCCGTGTCGCAATGGTCCTGACACTGGCGTGAATCTGGACGTCCGTAGAACTGTCTGTTGACGTGTTCGCGTGGAAAATCGGTACACGAAAAAGCTTTTCAGAGCGCTTATGTAATTTATAGTCATTGGCATCGCTGCAGGGCTAGCCTCGTGCCCGTGTGGTCCCTTCTCGGCCTGCAGGTTCCACCTGTCACCTGGATCTGCCTGAGATGTCAGCGTTAACTGTGATCTCGTCGCTCTTGCGGCTCTTCTCCGTGGCAACAATAGTATTGCAGACGGTGAAGGCTGACTACGGCGACTCGATCAGATTTCCGGTGAGCTCCGTTCTTGAAACCGACTCGTCCAGCTGCGTTGGCAGTGCGAGTGGCAGCCACCACCCAGTTATGTACACCTTGTCCCACTGAGCGGTTACACCGTGACTAATAGCGGTGTAGTATTCTCCTTGGAAGGGCTCGAGATGGTGCCGCTGTGGGGCGGGGCCGAGGCGAGTAGCCAGACATGCCCAGACCTGGCTACAGCACCAACGCAGGCTGATGGCCGTGCGCAGTACCGGGAAAGCCTCCCTCCCCGCCATTCTGAACTTACGTACTTGTCACGGTGAGATCCAAGTGTAGGATGTGTGGGACGACTTGCTCCAGCACTGGGACGAGCCGTTCGACGAGGCGGATGCGGAGGCATTGGCGAAGAAGGCTTCCTCCATGTTCGAGCACTCATACACGAGCTACCTGACACACGGGTATCCGTCAGACAACGTGACTCCGCAGACATGTAAGCCCGAGGATGTACAGGTGTGCGTGAGTCCACTGTCGCGGGAACCAGCGTAGCCTTGGCATCGATGTGCCCTCACCCAGGCTGGCCTGGTCTTTTGGGGACAGCTTACCACGGACAACACGATATGGGATAGCTGCCACAGATAGCAGGCAATCTCTCAATTGTACTCCACTCGGTACTTCTGTTCATGGTTGCACCTGCAGTCCCGCCTGGGATCAGAGAGCCAGATGCACCTGCAACCTTGATTGATCACAGACAGCTTGAATGCAACTGACCAATGCCAACACAGCGCATGTGCCCTGTCTACCTGGGAACACTCTGCCCGCCTTTTCAACCCCATTCCCGCATCGCTGTGCCGGCCATCCCTGTCTCGCCTCATGGCACTGGCACTGGCACCGACCGTGCCAATTGGCCCATCATCATCTGCAACTCTGCATCACTCCCTGCCCTAAACGTGCACGCAACCGACACAGCTGCTCCCAAGGCAAGGCGCACACTGCGCTGTCGTGCCACCTGTACATCTGCATGCAGGTCCATATGCCCGATTCCTTGATGCCGTGATGCCCGATTTCCTTTTTCGTACGCCATCGCACAGCTGCAGCAGCGCCTGTATCGATGCGTGTCCATGCTTCCCTGCCAAGAGAGGCATCAAGCATCAGCGTTCACGTCTTGAGCCCGTTCACACATCACAGTTTCATCCACTGGATACCACCCACTCCCGGGGTCGCCCCCGTTCTCTTTCCACCCTGCCCAAACGGACCACCGACATTTACCGGAAGCCGCTGGTTTCCACCAGAATTCCGCCGGAACTGGAAACAGGGTCCCCGGAACGTCCACCAGAACGTACCCAGTGACTCTACTCTCGAGCACCGCCGGTGTCCTGTACTTGTGCTGTGCATGTGGCATCGCCAAGTCCGTACAGGGCAAGCTCGCGCGAGGCAGTACACGCATGCATG
The DNA here is from genome assembly GCA_032360965.1 of Ulva armoricana. Classification (NCBI taxonomy): domain Eukaryota; kingdom Viridiplantae; phylum Chlorophyta; class Ulvophyceae; order Ulvales; family Ulvaceae; genus Ulva; species Ulva armoricana. The sequence continues at coordinate 981,698 of JAUMHO010000006.1, forward strand.
CATCCATTCCACAACCCACATGCGTGCCGGCCCGTGCTTCTGAAGGCCCTCCGCTCGAGGTGCAGGGCGGGATCGCCATTACGCTGCTCGACAGCCTGGACGCACTTCTCGTGTTTGACCGGCCGGAGCTCTTCCGGCAGGCGGAGGCGCTCACGCACAATGTCTCCTTTGACCGGCCGGAGCGGGCGCACGTCTTTGAAGTCACCATCAGGTGCCCACCCCCTCCCCCACGTCCACAGACCGCCGCCGCAGCCACCGGCCCGTGGTCCCGGTTATCCGGAGATGTCAAAGTCCTTGTAGGATATGGCGAGTAAGTGTCACATTTACATTTACATGTACCGCCCCCTCCCCGCACTGCCGGCTCGCTGCCACGGCCGCACCGCATTCCTCACATGTTAGCCGCTCGCTGTGCTGCGGCAGAGCGCCCCACGCCTCGACGTTCCGCGTTGTCGGCGTTCCGTGCGGGGGGCGCGTCGGTGATGCCGTCATGCACCTGAGCATCCAGCAAGCCACGCCCGTGCCATCGCCAGGCCTCGCACCACTCGTCCCAGAATGTACCGGAAGGAAGCGCCGCAGACTCCCCTGCGTCCGCTGTGCTGTCTCGGCGCCTCCGGTGTCCACAAGGGCCTCGAGGATGTGGGGTACTGACCCCCTCCCCCAGAGCTCCCGCTGCAACGCACTGGATGGTGGTCACACACTGCATTCACCTCGCGATCAGGTTGGCAGCTCACGGCCTTTGGCGTTGTGCAGGGCCGTCGGCGGCCTGCTCAGCGCACATATAGCCACCCTCAACAACCCGGCCCTCGTCCCAGAATACACCGGAACGTTCCTCCGCAAGGCCGAGGACCTGGCGCAGCGGCTGATGCCGGCATTCGACACCCCCACCGGCATCCCGATCTCGTGGGTGAACTTGCGGACGGGCAAGGTGCGCGGTCACGAGCGCGACACGTGCGTCGCGTGCACAACCACGCTCGCGATCGAGTTCCGCATGCTCTCGGTCCTCACCGGGAACGCGACGTACGGCGACAAGGTGGACGCCGCAGTCGGGAGCATCTTCTCCAGCCGCGACCCGGCCACCGGCTTCGTCGGCAACTCCATCCGCACGGACACCGGCACCTGGCACCGTAGCGACGCCGGCATCGGCCCCGGCCTCGACTCGTACTATGAGTACCTCCTGAAAATGTACCTCATTTTCGGGGACGAGCAGTACCTCGCGATGTTTGTCGACCAGTACGTGCGGGTGCAACAGCAGGCGACGACGCCGGGGCCGTGGAGGGGCTTCCAGTGGGTGCTGGATGTGGGGATGCATAACGCGTCGGCGAGGAGCAGGCACGTCGCGTCGCTGACGGCGTTCTGGCCCGGCATGCAGGCGCGCACCTCATGCACGCGGGCTCGCCCCGCCCACCCCTGTGCATCCGTGGCCCCTGGCCGCCGCACATGCATGCGGCGCACACAGGCGGCTGCGCGAGTGTGAGCGCCGCCATTGACCGCTCTGCTGATTCCACGGCCCCTGTGCTTCTGCCTACGCACGCGTGCGACTCGGCCGCTGCTGCAGTGCGGGGGGCGGTGCAGGCTGCGCTCATCGCCCACGATCCGCTCTGGCCGTCGCCCGAATCGGCCCCCCTGAATGCCGACCGCACCACGACCGAGTCGTCACAGCTCCGCCGGGCGACTGTGCCCCACGATCCCCGACCCCACACCGGCAACCGGCGTCCTTCCCCGTGTGCATGCATGAGGTGCATGCGGAGCCCCACTCTCAGGGTTCAGTGGCGCTACGGCGCGTTCCTGCCGCCCACATCGCCGCTGCTGCTGCTGCTGACCGGAGGCTTGCGGTGCAGGCTAGCATCGGGCAGCTCCAAGAGGCCTTCCCGCTGATGCAGGCCTACACCCGCGCCCAGATCCACTACGGCTGGCTGCCGGAGCGCATCCACTGCCACCTCAGCCAGGCAAGGCGCTCCCCCCCTGCCGCCGTCATGCACGCCGCCCCCGTGTGTCTTCACACGCTAGGGCGTCACCATGCGCGGGGATGAAGCTGTTTACCACAGTACGCTGACCGTGTCTCTGCCTTGTAGCCGCACATGCACGAGAGAGGGTATCCGCTGCGGCCGGAGCTGATCGAGAGCGCCTACATGTTGCACAGTCAGGTCAAGGCACCTCGGTACGTGCGGCTCGCTCAGGGTGCCCTCGAGACCCTGGAGCGCCGCAACCGCTGCGAGTGCGGCTACTGCGCTGTCGCGGACGTCCACAAAGGTCCGCCTCTGCCCGCCCTCTCTCCCCGTGGCCGACAGCGGTACCAACGGCGTTATCTGTCGGCCTGCGCCGCCGGCCGGCATGCTGCGGCCGCCTCTGCGGCGCCGTGGTACAGCCGCAGTAGGCGGTGGAGCGACTGCCGCGCGCGAGGGCGTCGGTTCGCAGGAGGCGGGGGGAACGGCAGTGGTGGGGCCGCTGCTGTCGGCATCGATTCGTGTTGGGTTTGGTTTGTAGGGGCGGCAGTTGCGGGGGAGTGTTCCCGCTGCCTGCGTTTGACGGTGGGCGAGTCGAGAGTGGCGGAGGGCGGTTGCAGGCACGTTGGAGGACTCGATGGAGTCGTTCTTCTTGGCCGAGACGCTCAAGTACCTGTACCTGCTGTTCAAGGGCGCGTCCGAGGTGAACGACTTTTTCGTGTTCACCACGGAGGCCCACCTCATGCCGGTGCTGCCCCCCGACGCGACCGCCGCGTCCGTGGTGCCGCAGGGGGTGGGACCTCCGGCGGCGGCGGAGGGTGGTGAAGAGGACGAGTACTATGATCCGCCGGAGGAGGCTGCCGTGACGACTGGTGGTGGTGCTCACCCTGTGGCGAGTGACGCTGCGGAGGTGCCGGCCGTGGCCACCGGGCGCCCAGGAACGGGGGTGGTGCAGGATGCCGGGGATGAGTACTATGATCCTCGTGAGACCGGGAGCGAGGCGACGCGTACTGCGGACGGCGATGCAGGCGCCGCGGACGGTGACGTGGACGCCGCGGATGGTGAGGCGGGCGCAGTGCAGGATGATGAGGATGAGTACTACGATTCTCCCGAGACAGGGAGCGAAGCGGCGCGCACCGCGGACGGTGACGCAGACGCTGCGGACGGCGATGTGGACGCCGCGGATGGTGAGGCGGACGCAGTGCAGGATGATGAGGATGAGTACTACGATTCTCCCGAGACAGGGAGCGAAGCGGCGCGCACCGCGGACGGTGACGCAGACGCTGCGGACGGCGATGTGGACGCCGCGCATGACGGTGCGCAATCGCCGGAGTCGCCGGCAGAAGGCGACGGGGAGCGTGATGATGACGAGTATGATCCGTACCAGGAGGAGAGCTTGGATTCACTGGATGTGAAGGGCTGTGAGATTGTCTGTGATGAGCTCCCGGAAGGGTGGCTAGAAGCACAGGTGCGTTGTGGCCTATCATGCAGATGCCGGAGGCTCATGCCCGAGGTCGTGTTGAGCGACGTGCAGTGTCTGCTCTTCCTGAGGGGTTGCTGCCACACCGTGCTGTGCATGCTGGACAGCACGTCCCGGTGCTGGTATGGCGCATGTCTGGCTTGCATCTGGGGAAAGGCGAGCGTGTGCGTGCAGGCGCAGAAGGGCAAGCAGCGCTTCCCGGCGCTGACGTTTGACGTCGCGGGGGCGGCGCTGCTGCGGCAGCGCCGCTGCCTGGCGTGCCGTGCTGTGCGCGCCCGGCTGGCCGCATTCCCCGCGCCGCCGCCTTGCGACGTCGGCAAGAAGCTGCTGATCGATCTCGACGACTGCCCGAAGCCCGCACCCCGCTCCCCGAGACCGAGGTCGTCCGCACGCAGCGCTGGTGGTACCAACAAGGCAGCGGCGCCGGCTGACCCTGAAGCAACCCTCAGCCAAACGATAGCGCTGTTGAGCACGCTGCGGAAAACGGAGGACCAGCTGGCGGTGGGGCTTACGGCGGAGCTCGAGGCCAAGTGGGCCGCCAAGTCTGCGCCCGCCGGCGGCTGCGCGGACGCCTCTGCGGCGGCGGCGGCAGGCGACGCAGCCGGGGAGTGCAGTGGTGCCGCGACCGGAGGGGCGGCACATGCTGTCACGGACGGCGACGGTGGCCAGGTGGAGGACGTCATGCTGGCGTACGGGCTGTGCGTGGTGACCAAGCGCATGACGAGCCGCAAGATCGGGTGCTCATTCACGACGATCGTGCCGGCCGCGGGCGTGCCGCCATCGCTGCTGCCGCTGCTCCTCCCGCAGCTGCTGCCGGCGAAGGTGCTGCTGACGGAGCTGTGGGTGAACCGGCTGCCCCCGGCATGCGACGGGCCCGCGTGCGCCGCGGCCGACGCTGACGACCTCGAGAGCATCATGCCGGTGGACGTGACGTGGAAGATCGTGGAGCGGGAGGGCATGTGGAAAACCCTCGGGGAGGCGATGGTGCGCTGCTTGTGGATGCGTGCGGTGGCGGGCTGGACCATCCAGGGGTTGGGCGCTGCCGAGTGGGCGGGCGTATCGGTCACTGTCAGGGTAGGGAGCGATCCACCCGCCCGCTGGTCACAGTACCCATGCATGCTGTGTGCCACATCTGCGGAGCGCGTGGCGTGAGCGTGCATGTCGCACATGCATATCTCCACAGCTTGACCTGCTGCAACTCGGCCAGGCCGTGTAGACATCGGCCGGTTTGATTTTGTATGATACACCATCATCCGCGCCGTATGATACACCATGCATGATACACCATCATCCGCGCCGTATGATACACCATGCATGATACACCATCATCCGCGCCGGTCCAATCCACCCCCGGTGGCGCCGGAGCCCACGTGGTCCGTTCGGGCCATTTTGGGTGCTGCCCTGGTCTTTGCATCGCTCGTGCACGTTGCTCCGGAGCTCGTTCAGTCGATGGTTCAGGCAGGTGACGAGCGGGCTGCAACAAGAGGAAGAGCAAAGCGCGACTCTCACGCACCTGCGGCGACACACCCCTCGCGGCACGCATGTGCTACATCAGCCGGCAACTCGTCCAACTCTTCCGCGGCTCGCTGCAGGTCAACGTTGTGGGGGTGAGTCAGCGGGATCACTGGTGCTGCTGTGCAGGCAGAGGTTGGGGCCACAGGGGAAGCCCGGCAGGTCGCGAGCGACGTCCTCAACACGCACCTCATGCCGTACGCGCACTTCTGGCTGATGAGTCACCGCCCGTATCTCTACGCCGCCCGGCACTACACGCTCCCCGCGTGAGCCCTGCGCCCCACCCCCGCGCGGCCGGTACGCTGCGCTGTGCTGCGCGGCGCGGCCTGAGCGCCCAGCGGCGGCTGCGGCCGGGGGGGCATGAGTGCGCGTTGCGCCGGCGGAGGAGGGACGGCGTGTGCGCGAGGGCCGGCGTCGGTGCTGCCGCGCGGCAGGAAGCTCACGGAGCCGCGTGCGGTCGCTGCCATCGGCGAAGTTCATGGACGCGTGAACGCGAAGTTCATGGGCGCGGCCCGCGAAGTTCATGGACCGGGTCCGCAAAGTTCATGGACGCGGCCCGCGGCGGCAGCCGGTGGTACACCAACCTCGTCCGGGAGGGCGGCCTTGACAGCGCGGCCGCAAAGGCTGCGGCCGGCATCGGAGCGTCGTCCCTGGTTCGGAAAGCATGCCATTCCCCCCAGCGCAGCCACCGGCCATGTCGCACCGGAGGGTCCCCTGGGAGTACATCTAGAGGCCGCACACGCCTCTACATCTAGAGGTAGAACCCCGCCCCGCGCCTCCATGAAACAGGGTGCTTGACGTTGGGATTCGCGCTTGTGATGTATGGTCCAGCCTCGCGCACGGCAACCGCGCCTGCTGGTACCTGCGGCCGGTGCGGCGTCTTGCAGAGGTGTCGGGGTAGCGGCACCCGGGCGAGAGACATGCGTGCCAGAGAGGGGGGCTCAAAGTGCCTCTGGTTTCACCTCTGGTGCGCTGGTCTGCCACCAGCCTTCCACACTGGTGCAGCAGCGCCTCAGACACAGGACCGTGGAACGACGGGTCTTCCTGGACCCGTGCTGCTTCCCGCTGGTGTCATCCCGCGGATGTGTCGATCCCAGCCGCCCGATGCCGATGTACGATCGGCACATGTGTCGGGGGCTGGGATTGTCACAGGGTCCCACCTGTTTCGCCATGCCGGCCGCACACGCCGCTCTCCTGTTGTCCTGTCCCCGTGTGTAGTGGCCCACCCACGGTGATAGTGGTGGTGGACCCGCACCTGCCGTTCTCCGTCAAGGAGGTGTGTGGGGGCAACGTTCGCGGGACCGGCCCGGCCCTGTGCTGCGCTGTGCTGCGGCGCTGTGCTGCGGGCGTCCGTGCGGTTGTCAGTGTTGCGGCAAACGCAGAGCTAGGCGGTCTTTCGGAGCGGCTGCCTCGTGGCTGCTGCGCGTGCTGTTGTGCTGCGGAAACTCAGGCGGTCTTTCGGTGGTGCTGCCCCGCCCATCGTCGCCACAGCCACCTTGCAGGGCCTGGCCACTTACAGCCGTAGTGCAGGGGCACAGCGCGCTGCGCATGCTGAGATGAGGCTGCTTTGTTAGCTCTGCCACTGCGTGCTGAGACTCTCTGTGCATTGGTCGAGTGGTGCCGTGACCGACTCTGGACAAAATGTAAAAACAAATCGGGCGGGAAGGCACATGTGCACCCAAACGGGCATCGACCCCTGCCAGTTGGGACGGACAAGCGTAAATCAGCAGCAAACGGGGGCACTTTATTGTACACAAGTTCAGCATCCGCTGTCTTCCACCCTATCATGTCCCTTCGCTCCACGCATCTACCTAATGACCACCTCGTCTCCTCCGGGTCGGCGGCCATAACCACGTCGTGCCACCTCTGCGGTGGCCGTGTGTTCCCCTCCTGCCCGGACTTTGGCTCGGCTCCTCCGGATCAGGCTCATCGGGAGCATAGATGACGGCACATTGAACACTTGCTCTTCGCGTGTCTCCTGTGTCTCCTGCTCGGACGGCAGTCTCGCTGTTGGCGTCCTTCGCAAGGACATTGCCGAGGCTTGTGCTGGGTGCACCCAGGCGGAACATGTGTTACAGGCTGTTTTTCCTAATGACTGCATCTCGGTTGACGCCGCATCGGCGTGTCTGGTCCCTTTCCTGCTTGGCCCCGCCGGTGCCCTGGGCCGTCACCCCCCTAGTGCTGTGAAGCATCATTGCCTGTGCCTGGTTGCTGCGTTCCTGCTGGGTGTGTCCTGTGTTGTGTGCACTCGTCAGCCTCTTCCTGCACCGGTTCTGCGCGGCTTGTGTCTGCCTGACTGGTCGGCCCTGAAGTCATGGCTCCGCTGTGTGGCGCCCCTTCCAGATGCTGCCCCTGTGGTTGTGCCCCCTCCTGTGCCCGTCCTGCACCTGTCCGCCCCTACCAGTAGGGGTGCTGTGGCCGATGGCCGATTGGGTTCGGCATGATGCCCGATTCCTTTTGTTTTTTTTCTACATTTACATTTTATCACCAAAGGAGCCGGCGGTGACATGCAGCAGAGCCTGGACTTCAGGGCCGCGCTCCGATACGGGTGTTCAAGTGCCATGACTGGTAAGTGGTTGCCACGAGGGCAAGCACCACTCTTGAGGGCCTCTCCTGCCCTGAATGCATGCCATCTTGCCGCACCATCAGCCATTTGGAGCATCGCGTGAAGCTGTGCGTCGTGGCCACAGGGGCCGTGAGTTCGTCATGTAGCAATCGACACATCACATCCAGCAAGGAATGCACCACACGGATTTACCATGATCGCTGTACGTACCTGTAGCCTGGACGTGTAGTTTACATTCCGTAGCACATTCGGCCTCTGTGCTTTGTGTGCGACCACTCAGCTGGCCGTGCACATGCTTCACCGCAGACGGTATGTTGCACAGCTGCAGCCAACGCCCGCCCACCGCACCCACCTTCAATGATCGGTATTTTCCTTGCTCTTACGGCCTTGTGCCACGCACATAGGGCGTCTTTCGTACGAGGGGACTACGACGACCCACCGAAGTTCCGTGTACGTGCTACATCTATGTTTGCAGCAGCGCACTTCTGGCTCTCTCGCAGTATTCACATTCATTAAAGTAGGCGAAGTGATGTAGTTGGCAATGGTCCGCGAATGCAGGACGTTTGGGATCCTCTCCTGAAAGAGTGGGACCAGCCGGTGGACGCAACTCGGCACAACGAGCTCGCTGAGGAAGCAGTCAGAGCATTTCAGCACTCCTATCGCAGCTACATTGCCCATGGCTACCCTTCGGATAACGTTAAGCCACAATCATGCGAGCCCGTCGATGTGCAGGTGCGCATGCGTGTACGGGACACCGCGCGCGTTTGGTTCACCGCCCCTCGCCTTTCCACGCAAAATCACATTAATACAAATTTTGGCTGTTGCTGCATTGTCCTGTGTGTTCCAGCGTCACTGCAGTGCTCCCCGCAGCTGCCCGTGTTCGCAACGATTTCCGGATATCCGCCGGTGGGACAGCATGCGGCAGATCTGCGCAGCTGAGGAACAGTTTTTGCGCATGGAAGCTGCACGTTATTGGCACTAGCTGCAGCTCCGTGCAGCCATGTGCCAGTACAGCAAACTGCATAAAACGTCAGGTTTGATCAACCGCAGTGTGATGTGATTTTTTGCACACTTGTAAACCCTGTAAGGCCCAATTCGTCCCTGGTGCCCAGTTTTGCATACTTAGTCGCGCTCGCCGTCAGAGCCGCGGCCAGCGCGCAGCCAGCATGCGCCAGCCTTTCCGTTAGCTGTGTGCATGAATATGTCGCAATGCGCACTGCACCGCCGGTCACTCACTTGTCCGCGCGATATCACGCAGGTGCCAGTATAAATGAATCCCAGCGTTCAGTAAACGAATTATGAATTCTTATGCGATTTCCATCCCTGTGAAAAGTGATCGAGCAAGGGCTACATAACCCTAGATCTGAGGGCAAGAGCCGAGTTCATCGACGCTCACGAACTGATGACGCAGACACTCTAGGTCCACACAAATAGTCCCATGCATTTCAACAGGGGTATCGTCGAGGCCTGCATATGCATGCAGCCCCACGCCCGTGGCCACGAGTGCACAGTCCTGTTTTCGACCTGCGCTCAAGCTTATCTCCCCCGAGCACGAAGGCGTCGACACAATTGTTCAGCCTCGTCTGGCCACAGCCTTGCAACTCCGCGTATCCCGCCTTGAACAATGAAACGCATATGTGTTGCTCATGTCGGAGTGCGAAGGCGCTGGCCCCGAGGTCTCGCTTTCGTGAAGTCGTTTGAACTGCCGATTGAAATGGTACTGCGTCCCGGAACGTCCTCAATGGCCAGGTTTCGGGTGCACAGTATCCTCCCGCGGTGCGACGTAAGCCTGCGCGTCGACCGTGCAGTGCTACGTGACACCAGCCGCCTGGTACCCAGCCACACGCGGCCGTGCGCCAGATCCACGGCTGCGAATCAGATGCGTTGCTAGTTTCAGCAATCACTCCATAGAAACTACCCCGATGGCAAGTACAGCGCCCTGGCAAGCTCTTCACTGATACAGTCACGCCTAGACGTACACAGCCCGAACCAGACGCGGAACGCAAACCTGGTTCACGCAGCCCCAGGCCGCCGCCATGCCAGCGCATCGCCAGACCGTCATCGCGCCGCATGAGTGTGTGCGTGTCACGTGCTCGCTGCCGGGTGGGAGCACGGCTGACGTGGCAGGTGAGGTGTCTGCCGCGCCTTCTCCCTCTCGGTCCCTTGTCGCGATTCGTCATTCCCCGTAGGACTGGACTGTCCGAAAAGGCTCCCCCATGCATGCCAGGCATTTGCCACCGCCACCACCAAATCGGACACGCACTGAAAAAGGATGACATCATCCCCTGTTGGGGTCACCTGCGTCGATCGCGATGCTCTCACCCATAGTCCACCCAACAGGCACTTCCAACACCCCATGTCAGAGGAACATGTCAACCAAACATTCTCATTCCAACTGCGTTGCTTCGGCCGGCACGCCACAGGCCTCAGCACGAAATTCGTTGAGGCCTGTCGCACGTGCTGCCCTTGTCGCACTGCTTTGCCATATGTTATATGTTATACCCACCGGCCCGCCGCGCCTGACGCTTGACGCAGCATCCAACTTTGACAACTTTGCTGCAGCCTCGGTGTGGAATCCAGGCCAGAAACATCCTAAATTCCATGTCGAGCCTGTGTCATTACGCATACGGCATCGCGCCCCGTTCCGAGTGGCCAGCCTCAACTGAGACCTTTGGACTCTGCCAATTCGCTAGCTGGGAGCCGATCGCGGGCAGCGCCAGCCCTCTGGTGCCCACGAAAGCCTGTGCATGTGCACATGAGACCTGTAGAGGTCCATGCTCGCTCGCATGCGAACGCGATCCCACGGGAATCCTCTACAAGCAGTGCTGTACAAAGTTCTTCACGGCATACGAGGAGTGGCGTGCACCTACTGTACCCTTGTGAAGCCCCCAGCGTACCGTCCACGCCTGCTGCCCCAGCAGAGGATCGCAAAAGAGGGCTGGTCGCTGGGCGGCCCTAGCCCCTGGGTAGCACCTCGCCACGTTTGTGCTTTGGTGACGGGGGGGGGGGGGGGGGGGGGGGGGGGGGGGGGGGGGGGGGGGGGGGGGGGGGGGGGGGGGGGG
>JAUMHO010000006.1:992360-1019609 GCA_032360965.1 Ulva armoricana
TGGGACATGAATGTCTACTGCTGCTAGTGACTCACCTTGCACGCTGATTGCGTGTGGGCGACCGTGTCAGCGGCTATGATGAGCTGCCGGGGCGGGATTGGCTGAAAGTCCTTGTGTGGACTGTAGCAACCGATTAGTATTCTAATCAAGGGTTATTAGATTAGATTGTCAAGAAATCTTAATTGATCGGGATGTTGGGATCGGACGCGAGCTCACGAGGATGGAGCTCTAGCGTTCATTCATATTCGGTAGTAGTAAGAACGTCCGGGCTCACATGCGCACAGCACGCACGTGTTACATCATCAGCTAACGCGAAGCAAGCAACAGCGCGGGCGTCATGATAATCATTGATGAGCCACCCCCCCCCTGTCGGGGGCGCATACATGGGTATGCATCCGAGAACGCACATGCGAACGGGAGTCGTCGATGGCAACAGCTGACAAGCCAGACTTCCAGGATGGATTCAGGTTACGGAGACTGGCACAGGCCTACTTCAGGCCTAGGGCTGACCATTTGAGCAACAGGCGGCACGACATAGTCGGAGGAGGAGGATGCCGAGTGCGCGCAACACAGGCTACACCAAGCAGGAACGCTGCAGCGAGACACAAGCTTTACACTAATGGTGCTTGCTTTTTAACGCCAGGGAGGGGGCGGCCCTGCAGGGCACCGGCGCGGTCGAGGAGGACCGGGACAAGGCATGCCGAGGCGACATGCACCGAGATAGGGTCACCCGGGAAAGCGGCATGCAGCACTTTTTCTGCCTGGGCAGACCCAGCACAAGCCATGGTAAGATCCTGGGGGAGGACTCCAGCAACCGAGCTGCTGCTTGAGCAGGAAACATGGGGACATGCGAAGAGCAAGTACTCCAGGTGACGCCATCTAGGCTCCTGACGAGCCTGGTCCGCGGGAGCCGAGCCAAAGTCCGGGCAGGAGGGGAATGCACGGCCACCGCCGAGGTGACATGTCGCGGTTATGGCCGTCGACCTGAAGGAGAGGAGGTGATCATGTGGTACATGTAAAGAGTGCAGGAACATGACACGGTGTACGACAGCGGAAGATGCACAAGTGTACAGCGACTTGGAGGCAGGGCGCCAGCAATGCAGCCTCGTGAACGGGTTGCGGGTGTCCATGTCCCCCGTCGACCGTTTGTGCAGCCTCACGGAACGGAGTCTACCATGCATGCCCTTTAGCCCTCACATTTAAATGTTGTCAATTGCGGGTTTAGCCAGACCTCTGTCAGGGAGTGCTAACCAGGTCACACCCTCGCGGATATCCTTTCGGGACAGGCCTAGGTGCGAGAGCAGGTCGTGAGGCTGCCGTCGGGGACGGGGACGGCCTGACCATAGCGCATGTTCATGCTGAAGCAGCTGTCGCTTTGCTGTGTCACGAGAGGACTGTGCATGCTGAAGCCATTTGTCGCGGGGTACGTCCAAGACGGCGCCATGCAATATGCTGATGCACCCTTGAAGAAACAACTCCTGCCCCGGTGGACTTGTACTCTTTTGTAATCACTCCAGGACGAGGATGCTGCGTCAGCTTGTAGTATCCCTTTCTTACTGCACCCGGTGCATGTCTTGGGCCAGAGCATTTCAAGTCACGCCAGGCGACTGTGCACTCACTTTGTGGCTGGCTGTCCCTTTCCTCCTTGACCCCGCCGGTGCCCTGGGCCGTCACCCCCCTAGCGCTGTGCAGCATCATTGCCTGCGCCTGGTTGCTGCGTTCCTGCTTGGTGTGTCCTGTGTAGTGTGCACTCGTCAGCCTCTTCCTGCACCGGTTCTGCACGGCTTGTGTCTACCTAAGTGGTCAGCCCTGAAGTCATGGCTCCGCTTTGTGGCGCACCCGCTTGTGGCTGCCCCTGTGGTTGTGCCCCCTCCTGTGCCCGTCCTGCACCTGTCCGCCCCTACCAGTAGGGGTGCTGTGGCCGATGCTCGTTTGGGTTTGGCGTGATGCCCGATTCCTTTATTTTATTCTATTTTTTACATGCATCCATGCGAGCGCCTGGCATGCGTTGCGAGCGCATGCGGGCACGTCCCGTGCATGTCTGCTGGTCCGTTCGCCCCACGACTGCCGGACTGGTCCCATGTCCATGCATGGATGACGGACTCCCCTGTCCCGTGGTTCCGGATGCATCCAGCGCCATCCATGGGAGCACATTTGTGCATCGGTGGTGGGTCTTACTGTGTCGGACGCTTCTGTTTCATCCGCCCGAATGCGCACATACCCGTTCGGGTTGTTTGGTTGATGCACATTTAGGTTTGGTGTGATACCCGTCTAATTTTCCCCCGGGATTTTTTCTGGTGGAAGTGACTGCCATTTTCTTGGTTGGTACCAACCGGTGGTAAGTTTGTAATTTTATAGTTCCTCGGAACTCTGGAACCTTCTGTTCGACCACAGGGATTTTGCTCTTTGCCACGTCATTGCTATTTGCAGCTTCCAGCCTCGTCACTATGTTCTAGAAGACTGTGCTGGCGTATCCATATTATCCGTACTATATATAGTAGTTATATATATATTCATGTGGATCCTTAAGGATCTACAAGAAGCTTCTTGTATCACATGGAGATCAACGCAGCAGCCTGGTATCACCCAGAGGCAATTGCGCAAGGTTAGCTAGGCTAACGCAAGCAAAACGGCAGAACAAGCACAGCATCCGAAGCAGCCTAGGCATCACTCCCAAAACCCCCCGCTATATACATGTCCTGAATGCTATACAGCTTTTTGCAGCATCTGCACATTCCACGTGCTCATGCTCTACGACAGATTGTCAGCAGGTGCTCTCTTGCATGGTTGCACGTGGCATGCTTGTAGGATGGAGGGATGTTTGTGGAGTTTGCTAATGCTATTCCACGCCGTGGTTTCCGTGTGCTCTTATGTAACCGCTAGTGCATGCTGCAGATTTCACTTGATATGGTATCTTGTACCTACTCATGGAGTGCGTTGTCAGTTCAGCGTTGACGTTACGATCGACAGCACATACTGTCAACAAGACTTATCGTGAGGTGATGAGCCGGCATCGCCAAGGGGGAAAAGCAAGAAGTCGCAAGCGTTCTTGTCGACAACTGTGTCATATCCGGCGATGACACGGCGGCTGAGGACAAGCCGTCGTCATGCATACAAATTGGCTTGCAGGATTGCTGCAAGTTCCTCACAGGTGTTGAACGCGTGCTTTACAGCACTAATGACCATCCCCTATCCCAAAAAATCGTCAAGTACACAGCTGACTAACACATCTCGAGCGTAGCGAGACGTGGCACCACTTTCCTTGTCGTGTCGGTGACAGCTGAACAGCCGACGGGGCGAAGCACATCGCAGGTGCCTAGCGTAAGTCTGTCCACGTGGACACGAAGTAGAATAGTGTACCAGTGCTCTGTGGTACCCAGAGTGTCCAACAGTGCATAGCTTCTGGTTGGTACCATCGCGCAATTGCGATTGTCGTTCAGTACACGTGGGCATGGGCTCGCACGATAATGGATGCAAGTTCTTCGCAGTGTAGAATTCTCCAATCACAGCACTACTGGCAACCCCATGGTCATCGAAGCACCAAACACTTACCCGATTCAACAATTTCCATTGTTCAGGATAAGGGACCATTGCCTGCATCGCGTCGCCGAACTGAAAGCAACCGGCGGCGCGAAGCTCAGCCGGCTGACGTGAGTCCGCCACGTGGTCCGAGCGTTGAATTATGTACCAGCTTATCGTGGTACCTCGAGTGTCCACTAGTGTACCTCTTCTGGATGGTACCACGGCGGCATTGCGATTGGCTGCACACTTACAATCGGTATAAATACGAGCCGGGACTGGATATGCAGGCAAAAGGTTTCAACAATCACAATTCCTGGACGTTCATTTATCTACACCTACCTATCACTCATCATCATGGATTGCCGTTGCGAGAGGTCATGCTGCCAGTCCGAAGGCCAATGTGTGTGCGAGGCTGGATGCCCCTGCCACCAAGAAGGAGGCTGTTGCACTGCTGATACCTGCACCTGCACTGGGGCCAATAAGTGTGGTTCCGGCTGCGCCTGCCAGGAGTCGGCATGCGCTTGCACCACCGCTTGCCCTTGCGGCAGCTCTGGTTGCGCGTGTGACTGCTGCACCGGAGGATGCAAATGTACCTCCTGTGCGTGTGTGCATTAGGCACAACGTGAAGGCTTGCTGCGGTTGTGTCAGACGGGGCCGAGTGCAGATGATGTCGTAAAGAATAGTCCTCGAGGAGGCGTGGAGCTCGGACGAGACTGTGGCATATTTACCCAAGTGATTAGACCAGTTATTTGTCCAGTTGCTAAATGAGACTGGCTGCGTGAGGGTTATGATTGCAGCAGGCGAACGGTTTGTGTATCACACTCTACGAAGATATGTAAGACACGTCGGCAAGCGACATCCATGACAAACTGAATTACCAAACTGCATATACGGTGTCTGCTTGAAGATCTACAGCTTGCCATGTGACAGTTGGCCATTTTACTGTTGGCCATGTGACCTTGCTGAACCTGCATGTGACCTGTCGCACTGTGCTGCTCGCCGACACTCGGGTCGCGAATGCCCACCAAACTCGCATCTCCCCGCACGTTCAATGCATGTCAACCGACGGATGGAGGCGGCCCTGCCATGCGACATTAGTGCGACTGCGTGGAAATTACACGCGTTGCTGTCGTTTGCTGATTGCGAAAGAGCGGGTATATCCCACCGGTGTTCCGGCACAGCCTGGCGTGCAGGCATTTCCACATATAACGACACTAAGCATCTCGATGTTGTGCTAGCGTGACTTTGGTGAAGTCCAGACGCGATGGTATCTTCCCAAGCGAAGACATTGCCGGCAGAGGATTTAATTGCGAAGAACATATGTCCCATCAAGAAACAGTATGTAAAGGGTGATCTACCTCGACAGTATGTCGGTCAAGTCCGCAGTGTGGCCGCCAAAAGCAAGTCAGGCAACGGCAAGCGGCGAAGCAAAGTACCGCTCCACGTCGTCGTCTTCGCGGGCATGATCACTGCCGGGCACATGTGTATGATTACAACACGTGCTGCAGGAAACGAATGAAAGCACCATTCCTGGTAAAGATGGTCTATGCTTCCATTTCGCACGGAACAATTGTTCCTTTGCAGACAGGTGCAAGTTCAGCCATGACATGCCCAGGTACCTGAGGCATCGTCCACCCGACCTACCAGGTAGATGCCCATTTAAGTCCCTAAGTGAATGTCCATACCAAGTGACGTGTCGTTGGGCGTCAACACACAAGAATCCTGACGCCTTGACAACTGACTGGCTGCTTCCCCACCTGCGCCAGCTAGCAAGAGACAAGCAATCAGGTGGGAACTCCGAACCGCTGAGTTACTTCTTCTATTACGGTGACGAGTGCTGATCGCACCTGGAATGTCTTCAACCAATATTGCATCGCCTTGCCAGCGTCCCATGGCATAGCAGCAATGAGGAAGCAGTACAGCATATAGGGTGGTTCCTGCACCGCACAACGCTAATCATGTTTCCATACGACACTCTTGTGTGACATGATGAAACAGGTGTCAATCTGTTGGTATGCTTTCAGTCAGGTGGGCACCATTGTCGCCCAAACATCCTCACCGACCTGCCTCCTCAGTCTGTGGCTGGAAAGAGAGCCAGAAATTTTCATCTTGTCGATGCCTTTCTCAGCTTTGCCTGTTCGTAATTTTCATGTGCCTTGATCGACTCATCATGGCGTTGTCCTGTGGCGTCTTGCCCAGCTGCCAACGGGCACCCAATCACTAGTTCATTCAACAAGCATCATTGGCAGACTTATTTCACGTCTCATGGTCGTCATGACAGTGCCCATATAAAGCCGACAGCGAAAGCGTTCACCTGTGCAGATCAGTGTTCAATTTCCGCCATCAGTTGTTTGGGCCATTCCCTGAAACTTTATCCAACGAAGTATGATTTGTTGGGTATGGGAGAGCAACCAAATTGGACACTCGTGCAGATGGACCAGTGGCAGACACAGCCAAAGCAGGACAGGCTGGTGCACCTGCAGCTGCAGTCACCGCTTCGCAGGCTCCAGCTACTGAAAGCAATGACAACATCCCGGACACAGAGACTGTATCATGTGAACCTGAGCCTGGTAGTGTACCAGAGGGTGGCCCGTCGCCACCTGCCTCCCGGGAGCCGCTGGGTGGCACCCCGGTTGAAGGTGCACAAGTGGCCACAGGTCCTTCCACAGAGGCAGTCGACGGACCAGGGAATCCCTCCAACGGCGTGAAAGCTACAGATGGTTCCATTGCTGGCCAGGACTGCGCTGAGGCAGCTGCTCTGCAACAGGAAACGCTGGAGTTGCCTGTAGCTGATGCCATTCAGCAGCCTCGGAACCATCTCAACCACACCCTCGTGCATGACCTGCGCAAGTACAGGTATCACTTTGACCGGGCTGATGCACAGCTGTCTGCGCTTGGGCTGTCCAACAACCTGCAGGCGAGAGACAAGCTGCCTAAGAACAAACGCAAGCAGGCTGCCACCACTGCCTCTGCAGTTGTGACACAGACTGATCCCGGGTCTGCAGAGACCGGACGAGCATCTGAGTCCACACCTGCTGCCTCTGCAGCCGGCGGCGCTCCTGCTGCAGCAGCTGCAGATGGTCTGAACTGTGGCGTGAATGCAGCAGCAGAGGAAAGCAAACCAGAGGCTGCAGCACCAGCAGATGTGGTACGATCATCTTGGCTGGACTTCTAGGTTGCACTGCCATTTTGACTCGTTCGTGGAATCGGGCCGCAGATGTTGGCATACCACATGCCTGCCCGTTTCAGCGGTACCGTACTAGGAGTAGCCGTTGGCAGTAGCGCTCGGGTAGGCCTGCTGCTGATATGATATGCTCAAGGCTGCACATGCTGCTCTGTGATCTCTGCTTCCTCTGTACTGCAAAGCTTTCGGGAAGGAGAGAGCCACAGTCACTGGCAATTCCAAGTACCGCACGGTGATTGCTACCCTGGCACCGATTCAGCTCTGATTTTGGGCTGTTTGTGGGCTAGTGATTGGCGATTTTGTGCCGGTTGTGGGCTGGTGATTGGGCCATGCGTGCAGACGAACACCCCACCTGCAACGGTCGCCGCCGCTGCTCCGGCTGCTGATGATGCACCAGGTGCCAAAGTCAGCACGGGCAGCCCCAGGCAAGCTGCGAAGAAGCAGTGTGTTGGTGATGGCGCCTCGCCGGTCCCGATCTACGATGTGTCACGCACCACAAACCTGGATGGTGGGCTGGACCAGCGCGATGGGAAGCCTCGCGTGGACTTCCGGGGCAAGCTGTACTGTGCCCCATTAACAACGAACGGAAACCTCCCCTTCCGGAGGGTTGTGAAGCACTACGGCTGCGACATCACATGCGGTGAGATGGCTCTCACAGCCAACCTGCTGCAGGTCAGCCTCTGCCGTAGCACCACATGGCTCCTTGCCACTGTTCTTAGCCACTGGCCATGCTGCCTGCTCGTGAACACCCATCACTGCTGTCTCCAGTGATCCTCCTCCAGTGGACCTGGTGGGCGGCTGTCATGATTGCCACATGCTGCGGCTATCACCGTGCTATCATAGTTTTGGTATGAAACCCTTGATGACTGGACCTATGCGTGTTGCTGGCTGCTGAGGATCTGGATGGTTTTCTGTCTGGCCCGTTTGTCACGATGACTTCTCTCCACCATCTGGAACATGTGCGCACTGGTCTCCAGTGCAGATTCTGTGACCGCTCTTCGTGCTGCTCCTGCGCTGCTCCCGTGCACCAGCCCTTTGGTAACAGATCTCCCCTTGACAGCAGCAAGCTGTGGGAGGGATGCACTTGTGCCTTGCGCCACCTGTCACCATGAGGACAGCAGCACTCAGCGAATCCGTTCGCTGTCATCAACCTTGACCATGGTCTGCAGTTCAGGTGCGACAGGGACGCACGAGCCATGTCTCCATGTGCCATCACACCTCAAAATCGCCGCGCTGAACAATTGCCATGCGCCACACATGTCAGCTGTATGGCATTGTCTTGCTCCACTGCGATCATCACGGAGGCGGATGCACTGCTGTGCCTCCTGGGATGCTTCACATCTGGCATCGTCAGTGAATGCAGGCTTGCATCGGCAGTGAGTGCGGGCTTGCATGCAGCTCCACTCACCCGTTTTCTCGCATCTCCACTCACCCTTCTCGCTGCATCTCCACTCTGCTCCCGGTTTTCAGGGACAACAATCCGAGTGGGCTCTCCTGAAGCGACACCCCAGCGAGGACATCTTTGGCGTTCAGATCTGTGGAGCTCACCCCGACAGCGTTGCCCGCTGTGTGCAGCTCCTCGATGACAACATCGATGCAGACTTCATCGACATCAACATGGGCTGCCCGATCGACCTGGTGCGCCTCTGGCCACGCATCTCACTGCACAAGCTCCAACCTTGCTCTTGTGTAGCTCTTGTTTTCTTACTCACACAGCTTCCTGATGCATGGCCATGACCGACTGCAGCCACTGCAGCAGCCAACCCGGTGTGATGCCTGAGCATTCAGGGCCCTGAGGCATGTCCCGCCACTTGCAACCTGTGGACAGCTCCTAACTGCAGGATGCATGATCGGGGCCTGCATGGAGCTGGCGCCAGCGCTTCTGGGCAGCTCAGCCCGGCTTCATGTGTTTGTTGACCCATGCACACGTGCAAAATGCGGTCCTCGTGCCCCCCCCCCCCGGTCTAACGCCATACCATTGCTTCTGCTCTAGTAGTCTTGAGTGCAGCCTGTTTGCGGATGTGTCACAAGGACCTGGCTCTGCGAGCACTCGGTCACGCAGGGCTGGGTGCCGCTGCGTTGGTCGCCTGTAGCCGGCCGGTGTGTGCAGCCCACTGAGGCTTGGTGTGGAGGTGCAGCAGGGGAGGTACGAGGAAGGTGCACACCCGGCGAGGCTTCAGGCCGGCACCGCGGCAATGACTGGTTGTGGGGCAACTTGTTGCGGGGCGGCGTGAGCGGCCATCACCTGCCGCCACCGTGCTTTCGTTACAAGCAGGCGGTCAACCGCTGGAGCGGCCAGGGCGCATGCAAGGCAGGAGATTGCCTGGATCTGTGCACCTCGGTGAAGTGCTTGAGCACTGTGGATTGTCATGCGCCCCAGTCGTGCCCCGGTCCAGCCCGTGATGGCTGCCGCAAATGACATGTCTTGGGGCGACTTCCGGGCGGCAGCGTCAGCTTCTTGAGCTGGACGCGTGAGCGCTGTGCCCCCGGATTGGCCCCGGGGACAGTGGCCATGTACATGCTGGCTGTGGGAGGTCTGCTAGAGTGATCGCTGCCGGCGGGACACGGCGGGGGTGTGCAGGTCTGCAACAAGGGCATGGGCGCTGCGATGCTGACGAAGCCGAAGCGCATGGAGCACGTCGTGCGCGCGGCGGCGGCCGTCGCGCAGCGCAGCGCGATCACGTTCAAGACGCGCACAGGGTTCCAGGACAAGGGCGCGCAGCGGTGCGCCGCGCAGATCCTCGCCGGCTGCGGCGACTGGGGGGCCACCGCGGTGACGCTGCACGGCCGCACGCGCAACCAGCGGTACTCCCGGCTCGCGGACTGGGACTACATCGAGGAGTGCGGCTCCGGCATGCCAGACCACGTGCAGCTCATCGGCAACGGAGACGTGTTTTCGTGGGAGGAGTATGCGGCGCACCTGCGCGGCAACCAGGTGCCGCTCCTCCCGGCGCAGCCAGCGCCCCCAATTCAGGGCGTATCCCTGAACCGTGTTCCAAAAACATGCGGATGTGTTGGGTCTGCGAGGTCTGCTGGAATCAACGCCGGCGTTGGCCGTGCGGATGATCCGCCTGTGGACTTGCAACACTAGACGTGCAACAGCGCCGCAGCTCTCGAGTGTGATCCAGGCTTGCTGAGGCTGAATGCCCCAAACAAACAAACCAACGGTGCAGTGGAGTTCAGAACTTGTATGTGCTGCACTTCAGCATCACCGACCACCGCAGTGGCCTCTAAGCACGACGCCACGAGGACGGCTTCGTGGCGCGACGGTGCTGCATTGTGAGTCTCTGACAGTTCGTTTCGCACAGTCGTCCGCTCATCCATGCCACGGCCATGTGCCTCCTCTCACGCCACTAACACCGAAACACTGCGCTGTGCTGTCTCTGGGAGTACTTGCCGACGGTTCCGGGGTCACCGTGCAGCTTGCGACCTGCATGATTGCCAGGGCGGCGCTCATCAAGCCGTGGATCTTCACCGAGATCAAGGAGGAGCGGCACTGGGACATCTCTTCTGGCGAGCGCCTCGACATGCTCAAGAACTTCTGCTCCTGGGGCCTCCAGCATTGGGGATCAGACAGCAAAGGCGTGGAGACGACCCGGCGCTTCCTCCTCGAGTGGCTGTCTTTCCTCTGCAGGTGAGTCCTCGGCAGGCCGCCAGCCTGGTTGCATTCGAAGCATGTGGTGTCCGCGCTATCCAGCTGCCATGCTGTGGCAGCTCGTGCATGGTGCCAGGGGGGGGGGTCGTGGTCACTGTGGCAGCAGGTCTACACAGCAGTTGCCGTGTGGGGCAGATGTGAGACTTGTCCTTTTACCGAGCATGTGGAGTTTGACAGTGGGTGCTCACGATGTGCTCTGGTGCGACAGGTAAGGCTGACTCACGAGTGTTAGTGACGCCGGAACGGGAACGTGCGGCAGAGCATGTGCCATTTGCCTGCCTGCTCTGCAGACGGCCCAAACGAAAGGGCTCGTATGGCTCGGACGGTCACTGTGTTTGGTGCAGAGGGCTGCTGGGACGTTCGACTGCTGTGAGCGGAAATGTAGACACCTGGCCACCTCACGATCAGTCGCATGAGGGACAAATCGCGGTGTTGGCAGTATGATATGGGCCTCCCATGCACTTCCAGTGCCAGGTCTGGTCGGTTTGTTCACCTGTCGCCACATACTACGACAGCAGGTTGGGCCGTGGCACTGCAGCTAGATGTGTGCAGGAGCATGTACGATTGGTCTGAACACACAGGTAGGTTTCTACGTGGAAGTTGATACCTCGCCGGCAGTGGTAGCCTTGCTGTGAATCATATCGTGACTTGCACATTTCGCGTCAGGTGCTTTGAGCTGCTGAGTGTTGCTACCACCTGCCACACCAGTGTCCGGTATGGATGGCGAGCAGGCTTAGCGTGGATGCTACCTATACGGACCTCGATGACGACCTGGTGATCAATGTGTTATCGAGGCAGGCAGAGTACACATGCTCAGCCCTGTTGGTAAGTGCAGGTATGTCCCAGTCGGACTGATGGAGGTGGTGCCTCAGCAGATGACATGGCGCCCGCCTTCATACGTAGGCCGTAACGATCTCGAGACACTCATGGCAAGCAGTAGTTCTCAGGACTGGGTCCGGATATCGGAGATGCTCCTTGGGCCGGTGCTGCCTGGATTTGTGTTTGTGCCCAAGCACAAGAGCAATGCATATGTCGACTCCAGGGAGGAGGAGGTGCAAGGCTAGCTACTTCACACGTGTAACACTTGACACGTTTAGGGATCGATTCTACTGCGTTTTTTGCAGGATGGGTTGTTGAGTTGGCAGGCTGAGTTGCAGCAGCACAAGTCCATGTGCACACTCATCACCGGTCATGATGCACACACACAGCCCTGATCCCTGACGTACCGCCTGTAACTTATTACGGCACTCAGGTGCATTCTGTACCATACCACCCGCTTTGGGACCCTCTGCGCTGGTTCACTAGTAACCACCATGCATGGTCTGAGTGCCAGAAAACGGAAGCATGCCGCATGCACACGGCATTGATGCACGGCAACGCTAACAACCGGCAAGAAGCCGAAAGTACTCATGGATCTATGGAGTTGGTTGCAGCTGTCATCCTGCGCCGTATCCCCTGCCCTGCGCTACCGTTGTCTTGCCAACTCAGCGGGCACAATCGGCAGGTATCTTGTACAAGCTTCCCTGCACAGCTTGCGGCACTTGCATACCTGGCATATTGGAGAAGCTGAGCTGCGATATCTAGAGTGTTCGTGTTTGCGACAAGTCGGATTCAGATCGCGTCTTCGTTGTGTGTGGTGGTCCTAGACGCAGCCATCCAGCCGAGTATACTCGCGAACACCTCGTACTTATGCCAGAACCTGGGAAGCCTGGCAATGACGCTGGAAACGCTGGCGAAGCCTTGCCTGAGCTCAACGCCACCCAATATGTCATACTTGCCGAGAGCCAGCGCAAGAAGAGAGCTCTTATGGAGACCCGAATCAAATACAATGCCCTTGTGGAGGAAAATAAACGACTCTTGCTTGAAAGGGAAGAGTCAGAAAAGGCTGCTTTTGAGGTGGGCACAAGCCTCAGCCTGGATGATCGCCATCTTTTGATCACTAAACCGCTACCTGTGGTATGCTCTAGCTGATGCATGGAGTCCACTTTGCAGGTCACAGAGACCATGCGACGAGAAATCCTCACAAAGAACGATCGCATTGCAGAACTTGAAGCCTCCCTTGCAGATCAGAAGACTTCATATGAGACCAAGCTGCGAAACCTGACGCAAAAGATGGAGACTGGAATTTCACAGAAAAGCCTTCAACTGCAAGAGGTCGAAGGTCACTTCCAAGAGCAGGTCGAATCGTTGAAGAAAGAATTGAAGGTGCGATTTGCCACCCAGAGTGCTTGCCTACACTGCTTCGTTTTCCGGTCTCAGTTCAAATTTTTTTTATTTACAAGGTCAGCGCCATATTTGCCCCTTCAGCGTTGATGCACTATGATGACACTCATGTGGATATGTACAGGATGTTGAACAATTCTGTCGGGAGAAAGAGGAATTGGAGAAAGACCGCCTCAGAATGCATGCAGAGAACGACTCTCTTCAGAACAAACTTGAGGAGTTGGAGCGGAAGCAGGAGCACAACTTCGTTCAGGGCACCATGAGACTGAAGAAAGATTATGAGCAGAAGATGGAAGAGCTTACGAAAAGGTTGCTGCTGCTTCTTAGCCGCCCAAGCTTGCTTGGGTAACCTGTACATGCTTGATAGTGCTTGCATCTAGTTCATAAACGGTCGCCACCAATGCGCCTCAACTGCACAGTTGTGTGATCCAGGCACAGAAGTCTGCTAGGAAAGTTACAGTGCCTTGCCTAACGTGTGAGTGCCTTGCCTGATGTACACTGCATTTCAGATGCACCGACGGTGAATCCACATCCTGTTGTGAGTGATGATCACCACATGCGAATCCATTATGTTTTGCGATGCTGCATATTGCCTCACTCTCCTCACTCAGTGACCCTTGATTATGCCAAGCTTTCACCTGGGTTGTTGGGAGCTTGCTATAAAGCTTGCTGCGTTGGCGTTGCAGTGAAACATATGAGGTGCAGGTATGACGAAGACATGGATGAGAAGCTGGACGTGTCCATCAGGCGTATCGTACAGCAGAACAAACGGACTGCAATGGAACTGCAGCTGCACGTGGAAGAATCATCCATGCTGCAGGAGGAAAACAAACTGCTCTCAGAAGAGCGGCGTATGCTGCAGCGGGCATGCTCCATTCACTGCACACCAGTATCCGGCCGCCAGGGCCATACTCTGGACACTGCTGAGCATGTACACGTGTTGACAGCAGGACCGGACGCTGGATGCTCCAGCGTTCAGCTTGAGACTGTGGGTTGGAATGCGTTGGCCCAGGTGGCTGTCTTTGTACAGCACCTATCAGCAGTGCACTCTGTCACAGTGTGTTTGAGGCTGAGCTGTCAAGTCCGGGATACCCTGCCTGTGGTCCATGGGCTGTGCTACTGCTGGTTGTTTTCAGATGCTGCTCATCAGAGTCCATTGTGACTAGTGGACGTCTGTAGCCATGAATCTGAAAGCCAGTCTGTGTCGCGGATTTTGGCATGCGCGGAGGTTGATTGAGAACTGTGCCTGTGCCGGCTCTCCTTGGCAGGATTGATCACCGCTGTAGCGTTGCCTTGGTGCCATCGACACATCTCTCGAGAATGTCAGTTTCCAAACAAACATCAACCCGCAGCGATGGATGGGATTGGTTGAGGTTCATTGCTATCCGTCAAAGCAGGTTTGAGGCTGATTCGTAGCTTTTCAAGAGGGTTCATGCACCATCAGGCTGGACTGATTCACAACGACTGGAATATGTGGAAGCTTGACCCAGGATCGCGTGGAAGAATGCAGGAGCTGGAGCTGAAAGTCCAGATGGAGAAAGAGTTTGCAGATCGCGGTGCAAAGCAGACGCGTGCAATCAAGGCATCTGACGAGAAAGTTGTCGCACTGGAGCGCACCCTGCAAGGATTTGTGGAGGACTTTGAGAAAGAACGAGCCCATATGCGACAGCAATGGGACAAGGCTACTGCCGATATGGCGGCAGAAGTAGATGGGTACCGGAGACTTGCTGAGGTACGGTTGTAGCGAGCATGAAGGCTATGCAGCAACACTGTCAGTTGGCTCCCACGTCTCACAACGTCTTAACGCAGCCAACCACGTGGCGCAACTCCTCTACTGCGAGTGCAACTCGATTGCACTGAATGGAACAATGAAGCTTCATTTACTAGTTGGATGTGCAGTTTGATTGTGCACATTTGCATTGTGGTTTGTGGCTGGAGTCTGGTTACCACGAGTGCTGCTTTCATGGAGGGTTCCATTCTGCTCAGTGTGCATAGGTGACTGGTGGAGGCAATCACCGACAACCACTCTGTGTTGCAGTTGAAGGCAAGGGAAGCTAAGAATGTTCGCCGACTTGCACAGGAGGTTCTTCTACAGCGGTCTGACACTGAGATATTCTTCCTGAGCAGCTTGGAACACGTGAGGAAAGAGCTGGAACAAGAAGCTTTGGATGCAGCAAGAGCTCCTAAAGGCCGGCGCACACCACCGCGGACGGGTCGGGTTGACATTGGGGACTTAACATGGGCAGAGCGCGAGCGTGTTCTGAGACTTGCATTTGCGAAGATCAACAACCAGACGCGCAGCTTGAAGTACATGCAGCTACCTGCGCATCCAAGGCTTGCAGGGCGACAAAAGGTCCAAGACACGGGAGAAGGTAAACTGTCAGGGGTTGTTTCAGGAGCAGAAAAGCCTCACTTAGCGTAGCTGTGGCGGGTCTGTACAGGCATGTAACATCTGTGTGTGGACTGTGCTCCATCTCATGCAGCGAGGCTGTGTAGCAGGCCCTCGTGCCGGTCTGTTTTTATTTGTCACACTTGATCGTGCAACATAGTGCCACGCACGCGTAACCGCATGCTGCATGTTTGTGGGACAACCCCCATGACGCGGATGTACAGACTGCTGTGGAGGGTATCTCATGCATGTACTCCTCATGGGATGCCCGGAGCGGCATTCTGCAGCAGATCGCTGTAAGAAAAGCAGCGCAGGTCGCATTGAAATAACACATTGAAATAATCGATCATGACAGTGTACGTGTGTTGCAGCGGGCAGTCAGTTCCGCCCAGGGAAGTAGGCTCGGGCGAACATTTCCTGGATTGACCTGGAACGCCTGGTTCAAATACGCACAATCTTGAGCACATAGTCAGTATGGCTGAACACAGTTCATCGAGCAAGCAAAGTCGTTGCACAACTGGCCCGAACATAGCTGTCCGCGGGTGCACGCCTCTGTCGCGTTCAGGAAGCAAGGGGGGGATACGTAGCACGCCGACGAAAACGGTATGCTTCAGATATTCAGCATTAATTCATGTGCCTGATACTGATTGGGTGGCTGTCCTGGGAAACGATATTACCGTCGGGCTCCGTCTCCCAGACGTCGAACCTTGCAGGCTTCTCAGCTGTCCCCAATGGATGCTCTTGCTGCAACTCTCATCGTCAAGATGCGGGATCGGTTTGGGGTGCGCTCGTCCCAGTCACGTAGATAATCGTGAATTGGATGTGTATTTGGTTTTCTTGTGATGTGTTTCGCCTCCAGGAAGCCGCGAGGGATGTCATCGCTCAAGAAGCAATTGCGGACGAAGTTAAAAAGTTCATGGCAAAATCTGGTAGCATGCAAGAAGACGACCTACTCCAGTTGGAGGAGACCATTCGGCTCAGATTGAGTGGCCGGACCCCACCGTGCGCAGCTCTGCTTCGATCACATAATTTGATGCCCGTCTTCGACTGACAGCCCTTGACAAATTTTCGATTCCTACAGGCGCAATACCATGGTTTTTGAACGCAAAGCACGTCTAAAAGGTGATGAATGGGCCCGAGTGTGGACGTACGAAGCTGCGCGAGTTGAGCGAGAAGGTATATTTCCATGCTACACAAGCAGCCTGATTATTGCAGCCAGAAACATGCATACACCCGTCCGAACATGCCTGAACTGCTCCAATGTCAGAGAAGAATCGTGGCCATTTGGCTGTCACGGGATGCACTGGTGCTTGTGATTGTTTCGTCCCGCAGCAAACAGCTTTTCACCTGTACTCACTCAGCCCGGTGCGGTATGACAGGCTCAGCATCTGAGGTTCTAACACGAGCTGTGTTCCAGTCGCCCGTGATAAGGACATTGATCTGGAAAAGAAAGGGCGCCAGCGCAAGATTTTGGATGAGCAAGTGCGGGAAAAGAAGCGCATCGAGGACGAAGAGAAAGAAGAAAACATCAAGGCACGCTCTTGTGTTTGTTCACCTCAATATGGGCTGATCAGCTGGGAGAATCAGGGGGAGGGATGTGTCTGTGACTCCCGATAGGCCCTCTGCGTGCCCTCGACCTGTTGTGCAAACATTGTCACAATTGTATCGCCAAGTCATGGCGCGTTTTTTCCCCTTTGTTTGATTTTGAAGTCTTTGAGTGTAGTTCTTGGCAGCTGCATTTTTCGCTGTTCGCTGCTGAAATCGGCAGTGTCAGATTGTTCGGGGGTTCTCGCTGCATTAATTGCCTCGAGACACTATGGGCAGGAATGTATGCTGCATGTGTTGCATCTGGCGCATTGCAAGTGTTGCATCGTCAAGTTTTGCATCACACCACACTTCGGGCAGCCGCATTGACGATTTCCAGCCGATGCACAGTCCCATCTGGTGCAAGTGGGAGCTTACTTACCGTCGTAAGGCACTTGTAGGCGGGCGTGGAAATCATGAAGGATGTAAAAAAATGGGAGCAGCAGGAGGCTGATCGCAAGGCCAAGGCGCTGGAACAAGTTCTGCTTTTTAAGGACATGCGTGAGTCACAAGTCAAGGATAAAGCTGCTCGCCTCCAGCGGGTGCGCCCGGTCCACTGCTGACGCTGGCGTCAGCCATGACGGAAGCAGCAATCCATGACGTGTCTCTGGCATGTGTTCAGTTTGCATGCAGCATGAAAGGAACGCGAGTGGTATGCAGCTAGAAGAGCTGTGATCGATTGCTGTCAGATTTGGGCAGTGCTCTGTTTCCACGGGCAATTCACGTGAGTTGCCACATGGGGTCCAAGGCAACTGTGGGTCTCGTGGCACGCGCTTACCCTTGCCCATGCGCGACACCGGCCACGAATGCAGTGTACACACACGTTCTGGGTGTGTGGTCTGAGCGACGCACCAGTCCACATGTGCATGCGTGCAAGCGTTGCTTTGACGGGTGTGGCAAGGGCGGCGAGCTGGATTTAAGCATGTCGTTGGCAGGCGTTTCTTGTCCCAGGGAAGTGCGTGCGTGCTCATATGCAAGTGGAAGCTGCAGGCTCGTGAGGAGATTGCGCGGGACGAAGCCGAGACAGCTGCGCGCATCGCGTATGAGGTCAAGGCTGAGTTTGAGCATGAAGCGGCAGAGCGAGCTGCGGCGAAGCATGCCCTGGTAGCGTATCTGGCTGGAAATGAGGAGAACAAGAAGCTCCGAGCGGCGGCAGCTGAGAAGCAGCGGCTTGAGGATCTGGAGTATATGAGGCAGTATGAGGAGATCCTGGACAAACAGCAGAAGGAGCGCCTGGCACGCCTGGAGAAGCTGCAGGAGTGGCAGGTACGCTGTGCCACATTGCAGCAGTTTGCAGCTTGTTCTCAACATCTGCAACTGTGTGAGATGATGTCTTTAACAGCCGCAAGAGCGCAGCCGAGGCTCACGGTGGCTGGGAAGCTGGCCACTGTGTGCCTGATGAGGCCACAGGCGAGCTGGCGTGGCTTTGTGGGAGGCATGGCTGTGGTACCATGCCAGCGCTCCATACCGCCTGCAACCCTGTGGCTAGTGCCTGAAAACCATTCTGATCAAAACATCACTCGGATGTCATCGCTCTGCAATTTGCTCTGGTACACACCAGTGCACCACCTGCAGGCCGGGTGGTGGTAGAAATGTGCATGGCAACAGCTGATCTCGGTTGCCGCCTCCGGTTGCCCGACATCGCGCCAGCAGCAGCACGCTTGTGGTGTTCTGGTGCCACACGGTGCCCTCTCCCGTGCTGAATAGCTGCGTCCAGTGTGCTTACACCATGAGATGCTACAAGTGCAGGACAAGAATGAGAGCAAGGCCGCGTCGATGCCGGAGTCCAAGCGCTGGATTGATCCCGCAATCATCCAGAAGAACTGGGAGGAGAGGGAGCGTGCCCGCAGCGCGGAGGCACGACGGCGGCGAAACGCCGTCACTGATCGGAATGCACGCATGGTTGAGGAACTGGATAAGCAGGTCACGGCGCGGCGCGCGGCCGACGCCGCAGCCAAGGCGGAACAGGATCAGTACAGTAAACAGTACCTGGCGACGGCTGAGGCGCAGCGGCAGCGGGACCTGGAGGAGCGCAGGCAGCGCGTGCAGCTCAAGCTGCAGGCCAAGCTTGATCTGGAGGCACAGATGCGGGAGAATGCTCGGCGACGGGCGGAGGCGCCCATGTCGGACATCGAGCGCACTGTGAACGCGCCGCTGCTGCGGAGTGTGGGCACGTTTGAGTCCACCGCGGTGCTGCCGTTGAAGCCGTACCCAGCAGAGTTCCTGCCTCGGGATCTGAAGGAGGTGCAGGCCAAGCTGAGCGAGGCGCACGCGCGGGGCAAGCTGAAATCGGCGCGGGGTCTGGTCCGGGACGGTGAACAGAAGTGAAGGGAGCCGGGTGCAGGCAGCCGCCAGGAATGGTGGTGGAAATGTGACTTGGACATTCTGGCTTGTGTGGTTTGTGCGTTCGCTGGGCGCTTGGAGACTCTGGCTTTCAGTCTGCCCGGCAGGACGCGTACATGCAGCTGTGGGATGTTTCGCAGTGCTTCGTGGTCTGTGCACCTGCGAGTGGGCCATACGTGTGAGAGCCAAGGCGGACAGGCAGGATTTGGACAGGGTTTGACTGGAACACTGCCCTGGTCAGCATGGCTTTACTGACATACTCCTGGTCACATGACTTGGGACTAACCTGGCTTTCTGGCTTTGTTCGGAGTTGGTGATGTGTCATGCACCCAGCCATGTACGTAGAAATTTAGGGTGGCTCATGAGGTTCGTGGTGGCGGTCAAAGACAGTCGAAGTACTAGGGACACATGTTCTCGCTTTCGTTCTCCGGTAGGCCTGGGGGCTTTGCCTCACGACACCTAGACGAAGTGTGCAGAATTGCAGCAGCACGTGCATGGATCGCTCTTGATCAGTCTTCTTCGCGGCAGATGGTGGTGCCGCTGGCTAATAGCCCAATGGATGGTTCTGCGGCGTACACCGACGCATGGCGATCTTTCCCTCTCCACAGGTGTACGATTGCACTGTTGTCCGGCAGCGTTCCAAGACTCATCGCACCGTCTCGGTGACACTCTTGATGTGGTTTCATAAGTCGTCAAAACTCCGTAATGCCTTAACCTTGGTCAATCCTGATTCATCTTTCATCTAGCGTTGTGCAAGGCCCTGAAAACTTCGATGGCAGGCTGGGTGCGTCGGGCACAGCGGGCGTCATGCCCGTTTTGCTCGGCGTCACGCCAAATGAGAACTCAAGTCCTTATGATTCTGCAAGTATGGGCTGCTCTTGCTACTACAATCGGCGGGGTCCCGGTTGCCGACCGCGAGAGCGCCTTTGTTGGTTGGAGTGAGAAAAATGTTGGTGGTGTGCTGCGTCCTTCCCCATCATCACGTGCAAAAAATTGTATGAGAGCGGCCATTTTGTTTGCCTACAGTATGTGCGTGCAGGCGCATTCGACGAACGTATTCTAAACGAAGCATGCGTAGATGATGCGGAGCAATGTGAGGACTGGGCAAGAAAGGGGGAATGTGACAGAAATTCAGGCTACATGCGAAACACGTGTCGCAAATCATGCTATGTCTGCGAACAGTACGTTAAGGTGCTGAGCTACCTGGAGTTTGGTGTTCTCATGGCGCCCTCATAAGTTCCAACCGCAGTAGCACAAAGCAGCTGCCATGAAGTGAAAAGGATTTCATGCAGAGATCTGCGCACTTTGGACAGAATATAACCGTTTCAACGGCGTATGGAGAGGTGCGAGTACCATGGTCGTGCATCAGAATACAACCGTAAGGCGTTTCACATGTGCAGCCGAACGCAGTGACTGTTTGAAACACAATGGCAAAAGATCTGGACGTACAGCACCATCACAGCAATTCTCATGCCTTCAGCCGCCTTCTTCAACTTGCATAAGTAGACAGGCGGTGCATGTGACTATCTGTGCTCAGGACGGCCAAATTTACAAAGATCTGCCTTCCAGTGCATGTCATCCACAAATAACGTTCCATGCAGTTCAACGTGCAACTCCTATGGGACAAGGCACCTGACATGTGCCATCTCATGGCAGAATTGGCGAGTGGGGCTCTAGGAGACACATGTGAGTTCTATCGCAATGAAGCAGTTCCTGAGGTATGCTTGTTTACACTCTCCACGACCGTGTACTACTTCTCCGATTGGCACCTGGCGCATTCTTCTCCTAGTGTCGACATGAGTACTAATCTCGACTGGAGCTGAACGATGTTGCCTTTTTTTTTTCCTTTTTTTTTTGCCGGGCCCCAGTCAAGACACTTGCAGCCACTGTGCTGTCGTTGCTTTGGGCTCTGTGATAGATTACAGCATTCCATGACTTGACATGTGCAGCATCGTCATTTAAATACGCAATGAACGGTCAAGGAACGGTCAAGCTGCGGAAGGTCCGAGTGGAGTACTGGTGCAGGTTGGATGCGGCCCACCTTACGGCTTGCTCCAGGGGAAGTGCCCGAGCCTGCTAGAGCCACCACCCAAGGAAATAACCACGACCATTGAGTACGCCTCTCCCTCCCACAAGGTCGCTAGTGTTTGCATCATCACCGCTACCCACTCGAGCACTGCGGCCGTCGTATTCCACAGACCGCTGTCGTCTGCTCCTGGCGCAACCAGGCGCACTCTACCTCCAGCCCTAGACCCTCCATTCTGAAACAGACCCTCCATTCTAAAACAGACCCTCCATTCTGAAACAGACCCTCCGTTCGGAAACAGACCCTCCGTTCTGAAACAGACCCTCTGCTCTGACACAGCTGCAGGTGTATACTGCCGTGCAAATTCTAGACGTGCCGTGTCAGGGTGCCATGAGGGCCACGATGAACATGTCAAGTTGCCAACCCTTTCCGAACTTCACCCCTTGCAACACACCGACCGACCCGTGGTCCCCCACGTGTCGCCCGAAGCGGCTAGCATGTGATCCTCGTCTGCTAGCCGTGGAAGCCGTGGAATTTGTCCAGCATGTGATCCTCGTCTGCTAGCCGTGGAATTTGTCCAGCATGTGATCCTCGTCTGGTAGCCGTGGAAGCCGTGGAATTTGTCCAGCATGTGATCCTCGTCTGGTAGCCGTGGAAGCCGTGTAATTTGTCCAGCATGTGATCCTCGGCTGGATATCTGTTGTGTACCTCCAGTGTGCGACAGGCGGCGCAGCGCCACTGTGAAGCCGCACCTGCTATCCTGCATTGTTCACCAACGGTCCGGTTTCCATGCCACGCCACAGTTCCCACACCAATCACCCCACACGACCGGATCCTCGCTTCCTGCCGCACCTGTGGCCGCAGCGTGCTTGTGCTCGTGCGCGCTCGCCTGCACCCACCACGGTGCGGACAGCGCGCTCGGCTGCACCCAGTGCTCACGCTGTCTGCATGCATCAACTGGGTGCAGCCGAGTGCATGCATACGGTGAATGCATCACTGGGTTTGAGCTCACGCTGTCCGCATGCGGCTGCGCCTCGCTGCGTGAGCGGCACAGGTTCAACCCCCTGCGACGTCACCGCCATGCATGTCATGTTACATGTTCCTCATCCCGGTACACATGTAGAATCTGGTCGGTAAACAGGTACACATGTGCTGCAGAACCATGTTTCCGGGCCGCCCTTGCTCATTGCATGCCATCACATGCGAGCTGTGGACGTGGCGCCCCTGCATTCACAATCGGCGCCGGCGGCGTTCTGTGCCTCTCCACCACACGGCGCAGTTAGCAAGCTGTTGTACAAGCTGTTGTACATCACCCACCGAACAGCCACGCTGCGGGCATGCAGGCGAGGCCACGTCGCCACCATCCACCCAGGCAAGGACTTCTACATCGCCCTGTCCGAGCACAAGGACTGGAGCTCAGGCCACACTGTGTGGGGTCACATCGAGGACCTCTCCACCGTGGATGCCATCGTGGCGCGGCCATACACGAGCATGAAACACGCGACCTACGGCACCGAGATGCGAATGATGGACGAGCCGACCAAGTTCTCTGTGTTCCTGGTTCACTCTGAATCGGATCTAAGCGCTGGCTCCATTCAACAACAGGAATGAGGCACACTTTGCGATGTTTGTCATGGTGCCCGTCATGTGCAGCCAAGGCACAGGTGAAGTTCCAGCTGCACGATTGCCAGCTGCACGATTGCCAGCTGAGTGGGTAGAGATGTGCTCAATACAAAGGCTGCTGCCATGCAGCAACGCTGTCAGCGCCTGAACCAGGTCATGTTGCTCTGCAACAGTGATCGGGAGGGACTGTGTCAGCAGCCACTGTCCTCAGGGATCGGGCGGGACGAGGGTCAGGGCAGCCGGTGCCGTTGGCATCGCACTGCAGCTATCCCTGCTTTGCATTCCGCCACGACCCTGATACCGAGCGTGTGTGTTGTGCTTGTTGCTGGTAGCACCACGCCCCGTTGCTCAGGCTGCTAGGATCCAAGAATGAGACCGATCGCCAGGGCGCAGTGCCATGCAGTGCCATCGTGCTGTGCCAGTTTGCGATGCGGCTCGCAGGCAACGGCCGTATGTGCAGGGCTCGTTGTGGTCTACGGAGGAGCGCAGCGTGCCCGTCAACAGACCCGGAGACTGCACTGATGCGTCCCTGGCGCAATTTTGTCATGCATGCCTCCGATGTGTCACTCCAGTCGATGTGTCAAACCGAAGCAGTGGCGGATAGTGTTTGCGTGTCGGTGCTTTGCCGGTTTTCCACGGCTGGTCGTGAGCACCGTTTGCTTAGCACCGTTGCTTCTGGTGAATAATGCAAGACTTGGGGATCACCGTGTGAGCCACCCAAGTGTTGTCAACATGCTCATTTGTTCCCCGTGGTTTCCAGCTGCAAGCTGAGCTATGTGTGGAGCACCACACCGCTACATGTAGGTGGTAGGAAGATGCACATAGGTGAGAAGATGCGTCTGCGTCAGATGTCCGATGCCATCGCTTGTAACACCTGGTTCACGCCATCTGGACCGTCTTGTGCACCAGATCATTTGTTGGAGTGGAAGCCTGAGTGCTTGCTGCGTTGCCGGAATTGGGTATCGACCGCTGTAAAAGGCACCGGCAAGCTGAAACGTGTGCTGGCGGACGCCTGTCCAGGACAGGCCTTGCTCTTCGCTGGCTGTGGACGTGGTTAGTGAAATGGGTGCGCCCACGGCAGGAGTGCGCCTGTAAGTAAATGTGAAATTTATTCACCGTATCCTGCCGGGACATCTCCGGATCCACAAGCCTGTATGGACAAAGCAAGTAGCCAGCAGTGCACCGAGTCAGTGCGGGACCAACAAGACCGTGTCTGCACCGGACGTCAGGTCTTGCATTTCCAAAAAACATATGAATCGTCCTGCACTGCGGGTCGTTGAAACGCATCCAGGGTAGATACGAGGTAAAAGCGATATAGCACAGGGGATTCCCAGGAGATCACTCAGCACAGTACTAATCCTGCCCAACCAGGTTTAAGTTGCGAGTTCTGATGGGATCGCCTGTTTTCCTGGTGGTATGACCGTATCACAACCAAACCTCCGAAATATAAATATATATTCTGTCACAGCGTCTTCCAAATTATGTTTTCACTAATCCATCTCCGGCTTCAGTAGTATGGATCGTTGTTCTGTATTTGCCGTGTTGTAGAACACAGACCCCTTCACCTTGCACCACAACTCGGAGCAATACTAGTGTTGATTGAATAGCAACGCGGTGCAACGTGAATAAATGCTGCAGCTGCGCCAGGAGAGTGGTGCCTGCATGCATGTGGTCATGAACTTGGCTCTGAGGCAAATCAGACTGGCGATGGCGTTTGTAGGCCTACATGCGGCATAGCTGCTTTGGGTCCTTGTTAGCATGAACTTGGGGAGACAGTGTATGTCCGTGCTGATTCTGATCGTAACCATGCGTCTTCAATCGAGCAGTTCCCAATTGCGCAACACCTAGCCGTAGGCGATGCGATCAAGACAGTCCACGCAACAACAACATCCTAAGAAGCGATATGATCTTCGGGAGCAGCTCGGACGAGGGTCGTACGGCTCGGTCTACAAGGCCATTGACACGGTAACATCGGACGTTGTCGCCGTGAAGGTCATTCCGCTGTCTGTGACAGAACAAGATGGATTCGCAGAGGTCAAGAAGGAAATTGAAATGCTGCAGGTAAACAATGCAGCAAGTATGAGCAGTCGGTGCCGGCGTTTCTTGCTTGGTTTTGCACTCACGTTCCGGGCGTCGATGCTGTGCAGATGTGCAATCACCCAAACATTGTCAACTACATTAGCAGCATTCAAGCCGAGGATGCGTTGTGGATTATTATGGAGTACTGCGGCGGTGGCAGCATCACAGATGTCATTGCCTCGAACGGCCTTCCACTGGAAGAGAGCACCATTGCGTACATCTGCAGCGAGTCTTTGAAGGGGCTCAGCTACTTGCATTCTATGAACAAGGTGATCTTCCTTGAGCGACTTGCATTCAGTCCAGCGCGGCTGCTTTGAGTAACTGCTTTGTGATGCTCCAACCTATGTTGTCCAGCTGTCAACGTTCTCTACCAATCAAGGTCTCGTCTACCACACAGCGCAGACCACACCTTCCAACGTCAGCAATAGCAGCGTGTCCATGCAGGTCCATAGAGATATCAAGTGCGGGAATATCCTGCTGACTGAAACAGGGGATGTAAAGCTTGCCGACTTTGGTGTGGCAGCACAGCTCACCAACACTCTGTCCAAGCGCAACACCTTCATCGGTACTCCTCACTGGATGGCTCCAGAGGTCATACAGGAGTCTCGATACGATGGCAAGGTGGGCTCCTGCACAACTCGAGCATCCTGCAAGTCCTTCGCTGTGCTTCCTGTGTGCATGTCGAGCTCAGCAGATGCGATCGCTTGTTCATTTACAGCTGCAAGCGCCCACGTTTTCCTGTGGCCACAACTACAGCACACGTCTGTGGCACCAGCGAGGTCAGTGGCACAGATGCACCGGAACATGCCATAGCACTGAGTTGACTGAGTGACAATGCCAGGCGTGATCATTACTCCAACAGCTCCCAACGTGGCAAACACATACCTACACAGCGGCTCTCTCAGTGACAACGTGTGCAAGTGGAGCATCTCGTCCTATCACTCACATGCCCTTTGCAGCGATGGGTATCGATTCTCACGTGGACGTGCTGCATGAGCGCTCAGCTTCACAGAAGGCCCGTGGTCCCGGTTATCCGGAGATGTCAAAGTCCTTGTAGGATATGGCGAGTAAGTGTCACATTTACATTTACATTTACAGAAGGCCATGTGAAGCCCGTTTGCCTGCAGCACAGCGCATGCTGAGGTGCCTGCATCGACACAGGCAGACTGGTGCTTGCCACACAGAGGGGTGCATATCAGCCGTGTGAGACGCGGTTGGCCAAATCATTGCAGCAATGCCAGCCATTTGTCACGTGTGACAGATCCGCGCCACATGTGTGTACGCTGCACTTCTCAGGACAGTAGAACCTCTCTGTCTGCAGCTGTGCTTGGCCAACAGAGTCTCCTGGAGCACGGTGCCAGGCAAGCATGTGTACAGACACACAGCCAGTTGCACCCAGCCACAGGAATTGACAATCACGTGAGAGCAGTGTTAATCTTGGCAATCGTCTGTTGGGGCTCAGGGCTGAAACTTGGTACCAAAAACGCGGTTATGGGAGGCCTGTGCAACTGCTTGACAGCAGTGCACGTCCGCCGGAGCTGCGCACGAGTGTGACATGCTCCACCTCTGGTACCGCCCTAGTTCCATCGTGAACTGGTAGTTTGTAGACCATGCGCAGACTGCCTCGCACCTCGAGAGAGGCCGAGAGCCTGTCATAGCAACAGCAAAGCCTGTACGAGCGGGTGCCTTTTGCAGAGGTCAGCATGGTGCACCATCTCCATCCTGAATTCGTCCGTTTCTGTGGGTCCCAGCCTGGCAGGTTTGATGGCATGCTGCACCGGGTAGATGCACCACAACACTGCGAATCGTTTCGGCCTGTCAGATGGCAGACTTCCGAGTCACGAGCCTCCTTGTTGGTGGCCTGACCCGCCAGTAAGTCTCAAGTTTGCAGCTCTGCAGCTTTGCCTGTGCGTATGGTGCCTAGCAGTCCATGTTGGTGGAGCTCGACGGAGGTGGGAGGGAGAAGGGGAGCATCGCGTGTTCCTATGAACGCTTGTCAAGGCAGTGCTACAGTGCACGGTGCACCTCTGCCACTCGTGGTGAGCTGCGAGGGAGGCGACTGCCCTGCAGGTGGACATCTGGGCGCTGGGCATAACTGCGATCGAGATGGCAGAAACGATTCCGCCACGATGGACGGTGCACCCGATGCGGGTCATCTTCCTCATCAGCCGGGAGGACCCTCCAAGGCTCTCAGAGTGGGAGAAGTGGACGCTCACCTTCCACGATTTTGTGAGACTGTGCTTGACCAAGGTGCGGCTGTGCTTAGCTGCATTGCAGAAGATCGAAAGATAACAAATCGGTATCACACCGGGTAAAAGCAAAGGGCGACTCATCGCTGCATGGCACGACCCCAGTCTTGTCGTACCAAAGCAGGGCGATGTTGCCGTTTCCGGTGGGCTTTCGGTACGTCGTTGTTTACACGATTCAAATGCATCCAAGGACACCCATCAGCACGACGCCGCCTACCCCCCAGCTGCGCCTGATGCCTGCAGCCATGCTAGCTTGCGCCGGCTGTGATGCGGGTGAACGTATACCACCACGTGTATCTGTCCAGTGGTCGGAGGACGCTATAAAAGCTGACCCCTTCTTCGGAAGGTCTTGGGTTCGATTCCGCGTGCCCC
>JAUMHO010000006.1:1019709-1043534 GCA_032360965.1 Ulva armoricana
CTTTATATGCGATAGTCCGAGGTAGTTACTTCGGACTGGGTATACCTGTAACAGTTTGTCAGACGTTCCATTTCAGTGGGAATCGTGGGTCCAGCTTATACAACAAGTTTTACAATCCGAATGGGTGCCTGCGGCACCAAAGCAAAATTCAAGTCTGGCCGAATGGACCACATCCTGGCTGTGTGCAACTATCAACGCCAAAAGAAAGAGTGCAACTATCTGAATTTAGACGAGTCGCGTGGCAACTTGCCTACAGCACAACACATGTACATTCAATCTGTCCCCGCCACTCTGCAAAACATGCAACATGGCCAGGTGCAACAAAACCACCTTGCCACAGACACTCTCGGCCGCACCTGCTAGTCCCCCACCCACTCTGATTGGCATGCAGGTTGTTGAGAAACTGGCTTGCCGAGAGCCTCCTGCGGGCATGCCATCCGTCTGGGACCCGGCCAAGCGCTCCATCCCCACCACAGCATCCATACTTTCCCTCTTGACAGGAACAACCAGTGATATGAGCTCGAGCCTGCATCAGCTACATCAACATCGACTCGGTGCTTCCGCACAGCACACACCTAGATCTATCAACCAAGCACAGTCATCCGCATTGATGTGAAACTGCACAGCCGGCGCGGCAGCATGCAGCGACGCAATGGGTGCAGCGCAGCACACAGCACACAGCACGCAGCTGCAGCGAGCCGTGCAGCAGGCGACCAGCGCGGAAGGCAGATCTCGCAGAATGAATGCCCGCGCACGCTCGCGCCGCAGGTCAGCGGCTGCAGCGGTGTGTGAGGGGGGCGCGGTGCTCACGCGGTGCTCACGCGGTGCTCACGCGGTGCTCACGCGGGAACGGGGCCAGGGGCGTGAGTGGGGGGCCGCGATGCGAGCTCGACCTCCTTCGGCGTAACGGCCGGGTCGGCACCGTCGGGGAGGTCTACGTCGTGCAGGCCGATTCGAAGGTGCAGCGGCGACAGCGGCTCGACAGCGTGGAAGCGGCCCTTGTTCCAGATGACCGGCATCAGCCGCCACTTGGCCTGTGCCGCGTTGACACGTGTCTCGTAGTCGCTCGCCTCCCCGGTGTTGGCCTGCACATCGGTGGTGGCGGTTCTGGGCAATCAACGAGAGAAGGCCCGGCTCGCTGCCTCGAGAGTATAGGTCAGAACATAGGTGGTGTACATTCTGGGCCATGTCAAGCAAGAAGGTCTGATCCGGTGCCGCAACATTACAGGACCGAAAACTCTCGTCCAACCGTGACACAAGAACCCCCGCATCGCTGCTGTTACGCCGTGATGCTACGCTGTGCTGCGCGCGGGGGGAGTCTACACGGCTCACCCGCCGATGGTGGGAACGTGGGTGTGGCGGGTGAGGCGCTATTGCACAGAACCTGCTGCCCCCTTTCCTACATCATCGACACGGGCGACATGTCATCGGAGCTAGCATCCGTGGGGTTGGGTGATGTTACATGGAGCCAGGTACAGAGGTCCACAGGAACCGCCACAGGAGGCACACAGCAAGACCCTGATAGGCCCGCACACGAGCACACCCGCCACGAAGCACGCATAGCACACCAAGAACCATCCACGACAACACCCTCTGTGGGGTAGTGTGGGTTGGTGCTTGGACATCACGCTGGCATTCACCTGTGGCCCTTAGGCAGTGGGTCGCTGCGGCGCTGCATCTCTGGCGAATCGGGCACGCAGCTGACCGTCTGGACCGCCACCGGTGCCGTCAAGCGAAGCGGCAGCGGCAGGCGGCCTTCGTCAGATGTGCCCCCAGCCCTACTGGCAGTGCACACAAGGCAGCGAACGAAGGAGCGTGCGCATGTGCGACATGGACGCCGCGCAGCTCGCAGCGCTGTTCCCGGCACCTGATGCAACCACGCATGGGAGGGAGAGGTGGCGGGGGCGGACAGCCACAGCACACACAGCACACACAGCACGGGGCGCACACCAGGCAGCGGTCGCGCAGCTCCTGCATGTCGGTCGGCATGTCCGCGTAGATCTGTGCGAGGACGCGGCCGCCGGGTTTGATCTTATGGTTGCGGCCCTTGTCCTGCTCCGGGGGGTCCCAGTAGTAGAGGCCGAACTTCATGAGGTACCCGGCATTCCACTCAAAGTTGTCTAGCAGCGTCCAGTAGTAGAGCCCTCGCACGTCGTAGCCGTCCCGGATCGCCTTGAGCACCTGCATCCAGCTCGGCGCGTCACACACCGCATGTGCGACCTCCCCGCGGTGCGTTCGATGCGCGTTTCATGCTACATTTCAACCCCGCTCCCAAAGCGGCAACGGCTGGCCGCACCCCCCTGCTGTAATGCATTGCCTACGCACCGCCGGAACCGTGCCTGCTATGTGCTGCTTGCAGCCCGCAGCACAGCACGTCCTGCCGTCTGTTGGCTACCGACTTCCCATACCAATGCGCCGGGAGGTGCGGCACGCACCTGCCGCGAGAAGGACTCGATGTGTGCGATGCGGATGTGGTCGTCCTCGCTACGGTCCGCGGCGCCGATCTCGGAGATGTACATCGGCACCTTGAGCGCCGACCCCCGCACGATGTTCTCGTACAGGCCCGTCGGGTACAGGGTGTACTGCATGTCTGTCATGAGCTCCCCGGGGCAGGCGACCGGCGTCAGATACGCGCCCACGACCCCCCGCGCGTAGTAGTTGATCCCCCACCAGTCCAGCCCCGGCTTCTCGCCCTTGTACTCGATCGCTGCAGGCACACTCCACACCTCTGACCCGCGCGCGACATCGCGATAACACAGTGTGTGCTGCCACCGCCCCACGTCGGAGTGGCACGACTGGCAGCACAACGCACACACAGCGCGGACGACGTGCGTGGCATGGGAGTGCAGCACTGTCAGCTACCAGGGGCCTCTGCGCTTGGCGCAGCTGCGGTCTGCATTTCCTCCAGGGTCCTGCACAACTGGGGCAACCGACCAGCCCTGCCGTTCCTCGTGCTCCACTCTGCCACCGTCCCGTGGCATTTGCTACACTCGCGTGTGGACGCTTCCTGAGAACCACAGCCGGCGGATCGACATTGTGCCGATCCAGTATAGGCCCATAATACGTTGGATCGCGCGGGTTTAGGGGTTATATTGGATCGCTACAAGGGCATTGGCGGCATGATGAGGGGGGGGGGGAGGGCGCACTCTTGCCCCACAGCGGCACATGCCACGTGAACTCGCCGGTCTGCAGGAAGTGGAGGACGGTGTCGCGGCCCCACCAGAACGTGCCCCACCAGCACAGCGGCCGGAGCCACGCCCACCATGGCGAGCTCGGCATGAACTCCACGTGGTGGTGCACGAGGCCGATCTGTAGGTCTGCACACCCGGGCTGCGCCTTCATCTGATTGTATGCGGCTGCGTGCGCCTTGAGTATGTTGCACAGCACGCGGCCCATGAGCCCCAACTGCAGGAGCTTGCCCGGAGGGTGCGCGCCGATGAGCCAGCCGCAGACGAGCGCGCAGGTGGGCTCGTTGAAGGTGGACCACATCTTGACGCGGGGGCCCCACGTCGCGGCGCAGAAGCGGCAGTAGTCAAGGAAGGCGGGCACGTTGTCCTCGCGCTCAAAGCCACCCCGGGCTTCCCACCAGTCTGGGTGCACGAAGTGGTGCAGTGTGGCGTTGGGGACCATGCCGGCGGCTTCGATCGCGTCGATGATCTCCGTGAACCTGCGGCGCGAACGGTGCCTGGTGTTCTGGGGGCGTGTCTGGAACTAGGACTGAAGTGGGGGGGGGGCTGTCTGGCGGCACATGCACTGGCATGCTGTCAGGGGATGTATGTATGTATGATTACATCGCCGTATCCATAAGGAGATGTATGCCGGGGTTCGTGAGGGGGGAGGTCTGTCTTGGTTGTGCTGGGGGATGGGTGGGGGTGTTTCAGAGGGGGCGGTCAGGGCAACGAGGCATGGGGAGGGGTCACCTGGCAACGGCCGCGGTGTCGATTTGGCCTTCGATGGGCTCGATGCGGTGCCACTCAAACGAGAACCGGAAGGCGTTGACTCCGAGGGTCTTGGCGAGCTGAATGTCCTCTTTGTACCTGCGCTTGTAGGACTGGTCATGCGTGTACAGAGGTTGGTGGGCTGCCGTATCGCAGTGGCTGCTGAGAGCGTCGGGAGTCATGTGAACTCCACCAGGACGACGGTCACGGTGCTGCTGCGACAAGGGGCAGAAAAGTGAGGAGGCCCAACAACCATGCTGGCCTGTACCTGTGTTGCGCAGAGGGTGTAAATTTCCTGGGTCGGGTCCTGCCCCGTAAATTAAACCTGACACACATGAATCTCTCTATCAAAATAATGATTGCCCGATAATGGTCATCAAGGTTGCGCTCCACACTGATGTGACAAGGCACACTATGAGATATGCAGCCTTTTGCATTGTAAGAATGGCTAGACAAGATTGCGACACCCGCAGGATCCGTGGAGTCACATGGAACGAGGTCCGCGGGCGCCTGGGGCACGTCTTCGCCACACGTGGTCCTGACGAGGCTGACCACAACCATGGCCAACCGGAGGGGCAACAGATGGTGCGAGACAAGAACACGGCACATCGTGCACATAAAGACAAGTAGATGGTTGCCGAAAATCTAGAGGTGGATCGCAGTTGGTGCATGCAGCGACTGCGTGCAGAGGATGCAGAGTTGTTACGAAAGCAGGCGACATACGGAAAATTTTGAGGACATTAACGGCTATCCCCTGAAACAATAAACAGAAAACAGGTTGTCACATTAGACTGTCCCACCTTTCCCAGAAACCCGTGCCTCCATCATTCGGATTGGTCCGGTCCATGACGTTGGGCAGCAGCCCGAAACACTTGCCCGGCTTCTCGGAGAACTGGCCCCAATTGCTATTCTGCCCCCCGCAGTTCTGCCATACGCTGATCGCTACACCTTTCTGGAACTCGGGAGGCGACTTTCCAGGGCCTTCAGACCGAGCTTCGATCGCAGATCCAACCGCCGCGACCTCTTTGTCTAGAACACTTTGAGGCAAGCCCGACGGATTGAGTGGCTTTTCTAGGACCGCAGCCATGGCAATCCTCAAGTCTGACGACCTACAGAACCTAGTCCCGGAGCCTGTGATCAAGCCAGTGGCACAGCAGTTCACCACAGCTGCAATGCGTATTCATGTACAACACCATGTGCATACACAATTCCACCTCGCAAGGAGCCCGCATTATAAAGGTCCATATTGGCCAGGTCAGGCTGGTGCGGGGAAATATTCAGTGCCATTGACATGCATGGCGCTACATCCGACACATCGGATGATAGAGCAGCCCTCGCGCAATATTCCACGAAACGTGCGCCACCAGTTAATTCAAGGAGCTGAAAATCTTGTTTCTGCATTCCTGCTTGCGCACACGCACAATTCCTGCGGAAATTTACGTGTGCTGGTTTTGTTTGAAACTTAAACTGGGCCGCGGGGCGATATTTCCCATCAGTGCTGCTTTTGCCACATCATTTGAGGAGTATTGTCATGCGTGCTTGCGTTGTGAGGACTTGTCATCCAGCGAAGGGGTGTCCGAAAGTCAAGATTCGGCAGAACAGCCTGCACAGCAATGCAGCATGTCATCGCCGACGTTACGTCCGGCTGAACGCCGAGTCTCTGAATGGCGAAGAATCTAATGGAGATAGCCTGGCGCCTCGTGCATCTGACTATCAATGGCCGGGAGTGCTATGTACGCTTGTCTGCAAGCCTTCAACTTGTGCCGCTGATGACATATTTGCCGTGGTCAGCCTACAGATGTCAAATAACTCACTGAAATGTGTATGCGGTGACAACATGCTACCTGCGGTGCAGCGCTTGACCTGGACGATACCATGGAAGTCCCCACGCTGCATCACAAGCTCCGGCAACGGGATAGCCCGTTCGTTGCCACGAACTACTACGGCGGCGGATTTGTTGATGATGATGATCGGGTAGCTTTATCCAGCATTCACTTTGCTTCTTCAGACTCCACGGGAGCGACAGACAGGTGTCGCCCACGTACGAATGTGGTCGAAACTCTGGACGACGATGTGCGCCTTCTTTCCCATGGCTAGCAAATCCGGCAGATACATGCTGCTGTTTCTATTCGCAGTCTCTTGACGCAACATGGTGTGACTGTGTATTGGTTCCAGTCCAAGCATGTCCTGCTGGGCAGCAAAGAAAAACGGGACTGGCCCCGACATGCAGGAGGAGTGCGAGCTCATGCCAACATGGGCGTTACGGGGTGGAGCACGTAGGAAGATTTATTTTGAGCCGTCCTCTGTGACTGCCGCCATTGTCACCTGCGGTGGATTGTGCCCTGGCCTGAATGATGTCGTTCAAGGCCTGGTGCAAAAGCTCGCTAATTATGGCGTGCCAGAAGGTGGGATCTTAGGGATCAGGTGCGTGAACGAAATTCTAAATGGAGTGGGTAATACATCACACCCAGGAGCGATCGGCTGACTGTTTTAGTTTGCACAGTGTGTGGTGCAAGCCACCATCACA
This sequence comes from Ulva armoricana, assembly GCA_032360965.1. Classification (NCBI taxonomy): domain Eukaryota; kingdom Viridiplantae; phylum Chlorophyta; class Ulvophyceae; order Ulvales; family Ulvaceae; genus Ulva; species Ulva armoricana. Next base: position 1,026,175 of record JAUMHO010000006.1, read on the forward strand.
CGACGGCTGTCTTGTGGTGCTCGAGACCTGTTTGCATCTACAGGCATTGTTGTGCATGGATGCCTGGCATGGCAACACATTGCTGTGAGCCATTGCATGCCACGCTAGCCCCACTCAGTGTAAGCACAAGCCCTGGCAAGCTTGTGCAGCAAACCGCAGTGCCAGGTGCCACACCCAGGCTCTGCAGCGCTGAGGTACCACATCTCTTGAGCCATACATCGTTCCTGCACAAACATCTGGCCTGCAGGAATGTGTCAAGCTGGGAGCCTGCTTCCCAGCTCTCTCTAGCAGTTGCTAGCCTTTGCATCTGGGCGCGAGGACATCTCCTGCCTCATCGCGTGATTACTCAGGTGCCTGTTGATGTCCCATACTCCTTGTATTCTTGCTCCCGATGGCCACACTGGGCAGCGGAAGGTGACACCATAACGCCAGCAATCGCTCACATAGTGACGGTTGCCACACTGGCCTCTGTGCAGCTGGGCTCACGGCAGCAACACATCATGTGCCAAGATAGCCACGGCCACGTGCAAGGCCTGACTCGGCGCTTTGCCCACATCAGTTGTGCTCAAGCGAATCCGCGGCGCTTCTTGCCGCCTGCACGCACGCCCCACATCCCACATGGCACGATAACAACAACCTCCACACACTGTCTCTCATCCATGCTCCCTGTCCTGTGCTCTCCCCTTCGGCACGAGCCTCTGCACGGAATGGCGCAGCTGGGCCCTCCCTAACAACCAGGACTGCACCAGCTGCATCTGAATCAGCATCAAAGTCAGCGGCAGCGACGACCATAAACAGGCTACTTCTACCAGAATAGTCACAGGCTGAGCACGCACAAAGAGGATGTCTGACCTGTGTCACAGCGAGGGGCGGGCCTCTGGAGTCACCGGCACTGCCATAAAATGCACATACTGGTCCGTGTTCAGGTTCGGTCAATGTTCCACTGTGAACCTCCGTCGCTCCATGGGCTACTCACGGAAGCAAACGGAATCAGTGCCATTTGCGTGCGGACTGCTCATGTGTGTTACCCATGTGTGTGCAGGTATGGCTTCCAGGGCTTCTACAACCCGGACATTAAGCCCCTCGTGCTGACGCCGCAGACGGTGGATGGAATCCAGCTGCAGGGCGGCACCATCCTCGGCACGAGCCGCGGCGGCGCCAACATGCGCGAGATCGTGAAGCGCCTCGACATGTGGGGCGTGAACATGCTCTTTGTCGTGGGCGGCAACGGTGGCAACGCCGGAGCCAACGCGATCCATGAGATGTGCGTGCGGGAGAACGTCATGTGTGCCGTCGTTGGCATCCCCAAGTCCATCGACAATGACATCCTGCTCGTGCGCTCCACGCCTCCGCCGCCGCCCCCTGCGTTTCCTCGCCCCTGCTGACCCCCGCGCGGTCGCCAGTTCACGGCTGCATTCTGTATGACGCCCTCCTCTGCTTGCTCCGTCTCCCTCAGTCCACACCAGCAGCGCTGCGAACCTCAGGCGCTCGCGTCACCTGGTGGAGGGCCCGCAGTCAGAGCCGTTCACAGAGTCGATGTAATCTGTACTGTGTGACCCTTCTTCGTGCAGCTACCTATCTGAGCCGGCAGACGTCGCCTGCCACCCCCCCCCCACCTCCCCCCTTGCCGGTTCCGCCACAAAACCGCTGTCTGGTCATCGTTTGTGTTGAGCCAGCGTTACAAAGGCACTCACGGGGGCTCCCGCTTGACCCCCGTTCCTGCCGCGGCCCAGCAGCGTAACGTGGCCGGCCGGCCCAGGTTACTGGGCTAGAAGGCAGTGATGCAGTGGGGCATCATTACACGGCCGGGCCGCCTGCGTGAGACCGCCGGATCAGACACCCCGCACAATAGGACCCTGCACACTAGACCATCTCAAGACTCCGCGGGGCCGAGTCTGGCATCCTCAGTTGAGGCGGAGGCACAGCCTCACGGTGAGCGCGTGCAGGTGGACCGGTGCTTCGGTTTTGACACGGCAGTGCAGGAGGCGCAGCGCGCGCTCATGGCCGGCAAGATTGAGGCGTCCTCTGCTGACAACGGCATCGGCCTCGTGAAGCTCATGGGCCGCTCCTCCGGCTTTATCGCCATGCAGGCTCGCCCCCCCCCCCTCCCGCCGCTTACGCTTCCCCAGCCGCATCCTGTTCCTCGTCCACATGCACGGCCACGTCCACATGCACGGCCGCCTGTTGGCAGCACCCGACCCGTGAATGGTAGGCATGCATGTATCGCCGTCGTTCAAGCACCAGCCACCGGCACCTGTAGTGTGGCCGTGCTCGCATGTGGTGCGTGGGGGTCAGCTGTGTGCCGCAAATGGTTCATGCGTGCCTGATTCGGCGAGTGAGTTGCGGAGTGTCGATCTCACGATGTAGACGCACAGCGGGGTGCGAGTGCAGGCGAGCATCGCGTCGGGCAGCGTGGACGTGTGCCTCATCCCGGAGGTGAAGTTCGACATGCATGGCCCACACGGCGTGCTCGCTTACGTGGCAAAGCTGCTCCAGAAGAAGGGCCACTGCGTCATCTGCGTCGCCGAAGGCGCCGGGCAGGTGCGACACCCATCACCGGTGCACCTTCTCCACAGCTGCCAGCGGCTCCATGTAGGTGGCCAGGGCGCACCGGGCCATCTGCTGGCCCAGCAGGAGTGCAGGACCAGGTACAAGCCATCGCTCGACCGTTACGTTGAACCAGCCGTGCCGATCAACCCTTCGGCCGTCGCTGCATCACCACGACATGGCACAGATTCCACCTCACACCGACCACCTGGGGCCCCGGGTGGAGGAGGCCTCCATTCTGGCGCACGCCGCAGTATGCGTGACGAGCATGGCCACGATGCAGGATCTGCTCGCCTGTACGAACGAGTACGACGCGTCGGGCAACCCGAAGCTTGCGGACATCGGGCTGCACATCCGCAAGCTGCTCAAGAGCCACTTTGACCGCGTGGACGTGAAGTACATCGACCCGACGTACATGATCCGTGCGATCGTGACGACCAGCCAGGACCGCATCTACTGCAGGATCCTCGCACACAACGCGGTGCACGGCGCCTTTGCCGGCTTCACAGGTTCACCCCCCCCGCCCCCGCTTCCCGCGCGCCCCCAGGGGGCTGTGGCAATCCTGGTCCTGCCCTGGACTGTCTGATTGCAGCAGTGCTTGTGACGAGCACCCTTCGCGACGCCGTGCCATGTCCGGTCACTGGCACGGGTCAGGCACCTGGCGCCAGGGCCGCCGTTTGCCCCAGTGTTCAATCTAGCAGACCTCTCAAAGCCAGCACATGTGGGTTTTGGGGAACAGACGTCAGACCCAATCCCCCAGCAAAGGATTACCCAGACTGACACTGGTGTGTTCATTTGTTGTTTGCGTACAGGCATAACGGTCGGCCTCGTCAACACGCACTATGCGTACCTCCCCATCCCGATGGTCATCGCGCAGCCGCGCACCGTCGACCCCAACGGCAAGACGTGGAACCGGCTGCGCGCGAGCATCGGCCAGCCGTCGTTCCGGGTGGCACCGAAGGACACGCGTGTCGTCGGCGTCACCTCCGACTTGGCCATCTCCCAGGTCTGAAGCTCTCCTGCCTCTGATGGGGGCGGGTCGCAGCGGGGTCCGTGGTGGAATTCGAGTACGAACCGAATGTACAGCGCAGGTCGACCCTGCCAGGGGGCCGCTGCCCGGCGCCCAGGTGCCGGCCGGCGGCCGCTTTTGGTGCTGTGGTGTCGCTGCGTACTGTGACTGCATGGGGCGCGCGTGCTGCGGTGTGCAGAGCTCGTGGTGCAGTGCGGCAGCGGATGGGGTCGGTGGGCGGGGAGGGGAGCGGGGCGGCGGTGCGCCTCGGGAGGTCGCGCTGGGAGAGCCGCTCAGCGGTGGACGCCACGTGCTGTGTGCTGCGGCAATGCCGGGAGGGGTGCTGGTGATTCAGGAGGCTGTAGTGGTTCAACGAGTGTGAGTGCCGCAGGTGGGCCACGCGTCCGCAGAGCGGCTACGTGCGGCATCGCGGCTGTGGGGCCGAGCGCGCTGCGCTGTGCTCCGCTGTGCGGGGCTGCAGCCGGCGTGCGTGGTGAGAGGTGGGCTAGCAAGGAGGCGACGGGAAGGCGTGCTGGGGTTGAGAATGTGGCATGTAGTCATCCTGGGTGTAGGATTGTGAGCGGAAGTGGGTGGCGAACTGGTTTCAGGTTTTCGCGGCTGTCGGGCGTCTGGAGTGTTATATGAGTGGAGTGTGGGTGCCATTGCTCGACCGCAGGGGGTGTGCTGCGAATGAGCAGCTCGGTGGTGGGAGGCAGAGCGGCTTCTTCGAGGCGGCACGTTCGGTTGTGACGGTGTGGGGCCCCCGCGGGGTTGAGTCGGATGTTTCTGAGACATGAAATTATGGCTCCGGTGACGGCTGGCATGGGCGCAGGTGACTGTGGCGGCATTGGCTGGTGAGAATAGCCTGCTGATGGCGTGGGGATGCTTTGCAGTCGATACTTGGGCGATTATTTGCACCGAATGTTGGGAGTTGAATGGTTGGGGTGTGGTATGATGCTTTGCTTCGATGGTGCCAGGGTGTCTGGGTTGACTCTCTGCTGCCAGACGAGCATGTTTTCGTGCGTAGTCATGGCGTTGCTGCTGCTGGCGATTCAGAGGTCTTGTGCATGTCAATTAAGAACGTACGTATTTGAGGAGGGCTTTGCACATCTTACGGGGGATGGATGCATGGACGAAGCGGATGAGTGCACAGAACGCAATCCGCAAATTTAACATGGCTGATGGGAAATGCAGCCAGGCTAAGCACGGTGCAGATGCGATGCAACAGGTTCTGTTGAAACAGAGTATGCCACTGCAAATTTTTACTTCCCCCGTAGTTTGTTTGACCGAGCTTGGTTGATGAGGTCAATGGCGACAGGTATCGATCGCATGATTAGATCGGGCGAAGCGAACCGATCCGGAGGGCCTCCCTCCCACCAATGATTGCTGTTACCGTTTGCTTAAGTTGTGTGGGCACTGTTTGTTGCCAGCTTTTGCAGACTGGTGAAGGGTGTCGGATGTATTCATGTGCTGCTCTGCTGCGCAGAGAGACGTGGTTTACGAGACTTACGTCGTTTACTCGTGATGAGGCCTCTACATTCACCTCTAGTAGGATGAGTTCGCCTTTTAGCTGATGAGCGCGTGGCCAGACTGGGCAACAAGTGGCTCGTTTCTGGGCGCGTTTGTCGCTGTCTGTGGATGTACAGTTTCTCTACTGCCGCTCTACGTTTTTAACCGCCGTATTCGGCCCAAACACTTAGCAAGTCACTCAAATGCAGCGCTTAACTATGTGTACTTTTTCCGCGGAGCGCCAACGTCCGTGCTTGCGGCAATGTCACGAGACAACCTGCAGACAGCAAGCCATGACGGGAAAGAGCTGTCCTTATCGAAGCTTACATATGATGGGCTCATGTACGCGTCGGCGTTGTCTTTCAAGGAACGTGCTTCCACCACACCGGCTGGCAGCAGCATGGCTGAAGACACCCGCGCTGCCGCAGAACGGCAGTCGGTACCGCATGCTTTCATGATCACCGAACGAGCCCAGGTGGTGCATGCTGCGATCGTAGAGCGCATGGCCCAGACGGACGACATGACAGTCCTGGAGTGCATGCGGCAGCGGTATAACACGCGCGTACGCTCCCTGGACTCCCGCACCAATGCCATCACCACAGATGCCTGGTCAACATCACCACTGAACTGAATCGCCTCAGCTGTGAACGATTCGCAACATTCAACGCAACACACAGCGTTGGCATTCCATCACCGCGGCTTCTCGTTCTTGCATCCAGCATTCACTCATCAGCCGAGTCACCAACAGTGGCTGTATCACACCATAAATCCCACCACTGAGCTCTCCGCAAGGTCATCATCCCATGCAGCCGCAGTTCCTGCCCAGGAGCTGGTCCCGGGGCGTCCAGAGCACTTCCCGCCTCGTTAACTCATGGCTGCATCCACTCTGCCCAGCCGCCAGCGCCGGTGCCAACCCTTCAGGCTGACGCCCGCATGGCGGTGTGCAGGCGAGAGTCAAGCACAGCCTGGCCTGGGCCTCGCTCGTGTGGCTGTGCACCACCGAGGCAGCCAGCCGCACCGCGACCGCCACCACCACCACCGCCGCCGCCGCCAACCTCGCCGCCACCGCCGCCATCCCCACACCTCCGATGAGGGACCTAGCGTCAGGCCTGGCGGCGCAGCTGCTCGCGTCCACCGCCGATCAGGCGACCGCCCCAGCGCTCATCGTCCCGGCGCTCGGCAGCAGCGCACTCATAGCCACAGCAGCGACGGCCCTGTTTGCAGTGCGGGTGTACACGCACCGGGTGACGCATATCCCCCATATCTCCTGGGACCGCATCATTCACCAGGCGACGCTGCGCCGGGACGAGGCCGGGACGAGGCCGGGACGCTGCGGAAACGAGGCGCTCGCCACGGTGCGCCCTTGCCGCCTCCACCCTCCAGGCCCCCACCCCCGTGCATGTGGTTTCCCAGTCCTCTTTATCCAGCCCTACCCGCAGGGGTGCTGCGGCCAAGACCCGTTTGGTGGATATGCACATAGCATGGACTGCGCAATGGCCACGGTGCGTGCGAATGGGTGGGGGCGTCGCAGCGCAAGACTACATGCGTGCATTCTCGGCTGAAACAGCCCAAAATCCGAGCACAACCTGGAGGTTCCGTGGCAGGTGTGGATTTCGGCAAATCCTGCTGATGTGCTCCATTCACCTCCAGCCTCCTTACCCAACCTCCGTGCCGAATCAGCACATCCAAGCAGAATCCCAAACACAACTGATCAGTTCCGTCGGCCGTCGGAGGCTGATGCGAGCTGCACCGCTGATGCTCACCACCGTTGCTTGGTCGCACGGATCGTGTGCCAGCGGTACTAGTCAACGCAACGAGGGCAGACCAGAGCACTCCTGGTTTCTGGGGCTGATTGTTCCGGTGCTCTGCCCTGTTGCTGCGGGATTCTGTCCGCGGGCCGTGCACGGCGCCGACGCACGACGGTGCGGTGCAGATGGGCAGGTCGCCCGAGCTATATCTCTGGGGCGCCGTTGCAGCGGAGTTCATCGCGCTGATGGCCATCGCCGCGATTCCTGAGGTGCACGGGAGCCCCCTGGTGGCTTCGACGACGCTGCTGCTGCTGATGTTTGGCTCGCCCGTCAGCCAGCCGGAGGATGAGGAGACGAAGGACGTCCTGGCCAGCGGTGAGGCGGTGGCTGAGGCGGAAACGCAGTCACCTGAGATGGGCGACCGCATCTGCAAGCGCTTGGCCGAGTCCATCGCCGTCGCCGGCATCATCGCTGCACCGGCGGGTGTGCCTGATGCGCCCTCGTACGCAGAGACAGCCGAGGCCGGAGGGGTTCGCGGTGTGATCCGGGGCCGTGCATTTTTGGTGGCGGAGCAGCCGTGGGCGGCCGACAGCGCGGAGTGTATCGAGGCGCTGCAGGCGCGCACATGGCGGGCGCCGCCGCCGCGGCCCGCGGCGGAGGGTGCCGGGGGGCTGCCGTGGCGGCTGGGGGGCTCGAAGCGCGTCACGCCGGCGCACCCCGTGACGGCGGCGCATGCACAGCTTCACGCGGAGCGCGCCCTTGCCGTCATCTCGCTGGCGGTGGAAGCGACGCTGACGCACGGCTCCCCTGCGGCGGCCCCGTTGTGCGCCGCCGCCGAGGCGCGGCCGGTGTTCCCGACGCTCCACATGCGCCCAGACTCCGAGCCGGTGACCGACGCGGCTGCGCAGGCGGAGCACCCTCCAGGGGGCCACGACACGGGCACCGGGCACACGGCGGCGGAACGCCGATACCTGGGCACGCTCGTCTGCGCCGCCGAGCGGCTGCTCGACTTCCTCGGGCAGTCGGCGGCGGACGTCGGCGCGCTGGAGCATCACCGTGCCATGGTCAACTGGCTGGCGGCGCGCGCTCTGTGCCCGAACGACCTCGACGGCCCGGCCGACGAGGCGGTGACCCAGCACATCAGCGCCGCGCGCAGCGCGCTCGAGGCGGCGCTATTCTGGACGCCTCTGTCGGCTGTCGAGCAACGCGGCAGGTACGGCTGTGGCCATCCTCCTGCGCGCTACGCATACCCGGCTTGCCATGCATGCGATGTTCCCGTGTATTCCAGTGGACCAGGGGGGCAGGCCCTGGAACGTGTGGCCACCACCTGCGGCAGCAGCTCCCTGAACTGGCTTGTTCGTACCCGGCTGTAAGCGTCCTCGCGCCGAGTGAGTGCTGAACCAGGTACATGCATGCAGACTCCACATATTCCTCGCGAACGTACTCGAGGCTGAGGGGGAGTGCAACGCTGCGCTGCGGCATGCGGCCATCGCCGTCAAGTGCATCCCGGGCGAGCTCGGTTTCAGCGTGCGAGCCGCGCAGCTGTGGCGGCGGCGCAACACAGCCGGGCCGGGGCGGGACGGCTCCGCCGAGGCCGGCGGCGGCGTGGCGCTGCGCGCAGAGGCGGACGCACTGGAAGACGATGTCGCGCGCGCGATGCTCTTCATCGAAGAGCTGCAGCAGCGCACCAAGGCCAGACCCGCGCAATAGCAATAGGGTGGTCATGTGGTAGAACATCGACACGGCCTGATTCCATGCTTGTGCATGATGGGTAGTGGTGCGGCAGGTCGAAATGAGTGCCGCCATCGCAAAGCGACTGGCGTGCTAGCGTAGGCAGCCCTCGTGGTGCACCGAAAGCAGCAGTGCTAGTCGGTCTGCTGCGCCTGGTGCCGTGATTATATGTACCCTGTGCTGGAGATCGTGGCACTGCGTTTCCAAGTTCACAGCTGTATTTGGAAACACGCCGTTATGTGGCATGCGAACTGCAACGGCTGGACATCTCCTCCAGAGATGTGCGCACGAGGTGTGTTGCCCACCTTGTGTGAGCTCATCGTACACAGTACACAGGCTTGCACACATGCGTCGCATGCATGCCTGCGGGTGATGGTGCGGGGTGTCGCGTGGGTGCGCTTGGCCTCGTTTGGTGCGTTGCACTTGCGTGTGACGTTGCGTGCCGCGGTCTGATGCCGTGGCCATGACGTTGCGTGCCGCGGTCTGCATCGTGTGTTTTAGTAGGGGCGACAGGCTGTATCCCACAGTGGCACCCGCACACCGCGTGGTGAAGCAAGCACGAAGTCCGGGTGGTGCCGAACTTGTGAGTGCAGCCGGGTGCTTTCATGCAGCAGCGTTTCAGACATGATCACTGCAGTACTGAACAGCATAGAGCAAGGCCACCGACGACACTCTCATCACTAGCGACGCCTCTATCTCGTTGATACCGTGTGAGCTAGGCTAGAGCATCGACTGGAGACAGCTCGTGCATGCAGCCGGTACTCGTGCCACAAGCAGCACTCTCAAACTCGGCAGCAGTTCACATGTGTGCCTCTGCATGTGATGCTGCAGAACGGATGATCGAGGTGATGGCACCGCCACGGGCGCAGGACGGCAAGCGGCCGCCTGCCAGATACAGCCGTCTGATGTCGTCTAAGGAAGTAAGCATCAACATGGTGTCCGTGCTTGCGCACGTCCAAGGCATGTCACGATCCACATAGCCAGGCAGCGTTTACACTGTGACACGGGCAACGTTTACAGTAACCGCAGGGGCAGCAGCAAATGCGTGCCTGGTGTTCGCTGACGGTGAGGACGATGCAATGCTGCGTCATCCACATGTGCTTCCCATCGTGTCAGCAAGCATACGCTCATACCACACATGTTTACAAAAGAGGTCCTATAGCTCATCAAACTGCCTGGCTCTGCCGGCAACATGAGACAGCATCAGGAGAGATACTGTTTTGGTTTTTATTCAACTCGTAGGGAGTGGCACCAACGTCAGCGGCTTCTCTGGCCACTCCCTGCCTCACTCCCTTTGGAGGCAACTGGGCGATTCTTACCAGCCACGAACGGGCTGCCGCCAGCACACAAAGAAAACATTAGCTTGATATATAACATGGTCGAATGACAACGGAAAGAAATGGAAACACTCGGGCGCAATCATCGAATTAGGTCTCTCGTCACATCATCGCGAGTTGGTTATATGGAAAGTATGAGGCAGGTGCCGCCATGGACTGCCATGAGTCAACCGGCACTGTCTGGGGGCCCTCATTGTACACTCGAGCCTCCTGAATCCCCGAAGGGAGACGCATCGGTGTCGGCTAGACGTCCACCTCGTTTGCCTGCTGCACAACATAGACCCGATCTACGGCACAGGACAGTTTCCTGACCCTCAACACCCAAACAAGTCAGAATTTTCTGGCACAATGTCCGGCATTCTCCTCCAACAACATCACGTGGAATGGTGGCCCGTTTCACGAAAGGCATCAATGTTGCGGTGAATGCAGCAATGAAATTAAGCATTCATATACACGCACTCCCTGCTGCCACATGCCAAAGATTGCCAGGGGTGTGTCCGGGTGGGACAAACGCGGAGGATGAATGATAGGGTGGCCTGATGCGACCCCTATACACTGTTGCATATGATGCCCCTGTACCCGCGCCTCTCTTCGATGTAACCACACACTCTCTGCTGCTACCACGCTCAAGCCGGTGCGTGTGTGGGCAAACATTGGATAGGGAAAACTGCAGGAAGGGATGGGGGGGGGGCAGGGGGGAGGGAGGCGCGGGAGCGTACGCCCTCAGCAGAAGAGCCTGAGGTGTCGGCAAAGGCGTCACCGACGGAGAAGTCGGCGCGGTCGCAGCCTTCGATGACGGCAAAGGCGGCGTTGGTCTCGGCATCGATAAGCGTCGCTACTTCCGCGCTGTAGCAGTTCCCCACCAAGAACGCCTCCGCGATGGCCTGCGCAGGGCAGCGTCAGGCAATCATGCGTTTTATACATACCCGCGTATGGCGTGCGATGTACATGCGACATGTACGTGCGGCTACATATATGCAGTTCGTCAGGTTTGATTATTGGATGAGACCCTGGGAACGGACTTCAGCCTCCCAGCACTGGTGCATGCATATGGGCACCCCCACTGCCGGCTCTGCCGGCGTTGCCGGGTAGAGGCTCGCTGTGAGCCAGGCTAGAGGCTAGAGCATCGGCAGTTAGCGGCGGCAGCTGTACATGTGGTGCAATTGCGGATACCATGAGGGAAATACCATGGGCAAATAGGTAATGCGGCAGGAGAGAAGCCCCGCGGCGCACCTTGGCCCAGACGACGGCGTACGAGACGGCAGAGCACTTGGCATAGGCCGCAGCAAACGAGGCGGCGTCGCCGGAGGAGCATGCATTTGCCTCGGCGCGCGCAAACGCCTGCGCCGTGAGCTCGATGAACGTGGACGCCTCTCCGAAGCTCACCGACACGGCGTCCACAAGGCACTCGCACGACTCGATCGCCTTGGCCGATGCCGACGCATGCGCCTCGGCCGTCGCTTCGGCCCACGCCTCGGCCGTCGCCGAGGCGCTGGCGCAGCCAAACGCGTTGCCGGATGACACGCACGACGCCTGTGCCTGCGCGAGGGCCTTGGCGATCGCGCCGCCAAAGTCCGCTGCCATGTCCACCGCGCGCTTGATGCGCCCGTCAAAGTCCTTCTTGCAGAACTCCGACACCACCTCAGCCACCGCCTCCACATGCGCATTACGCATGGCTGAAAATGTGCTGGAGCTCGCTGAGCTCGAGCAAGAGACCTTTGACGATGAGCCGCCCGACGAGCCGCCGGACCCCTCATTCCCCTCGTTCCCCTCGTTCCCCTCGTTCCCCTCGTTGCCTTCGTTGCCCTCATCGCCCTCATTGCCCTCGTCGCCCTCATTCCCCTCGTCGCCGCCATCTCCTCCCTCATTCCCTTCGTTCCCTTCGTTACCCTCGTTGCCCTCGTTGCCCTCGTTACCTTCGTTACCTTCGTTGCCCTCATTCCCCTCATTCCCCTCATTCCCCTCGTTGCCCTCGTTGCCCTCATCGCCCTCGTCGCCCTTGTCACCAGGCTTAGACATGAGCAGTGCGCGATGGCCCTCAGCCGACCGGGTGGCCACGGCGGCGCTGGAAGGATTGGGAACCAGCATCGCGCTCGCGATGACGAGGCCGACTGCCGTTGTTGCGTACATCCTGCATACACACACTATAGTACGCATGGCGCACATGCATCATGCACATCCCTGGTTCCGCATTACAACGTATGTATAGTTACATCGACATCGAAGAGAGGCGCGGGCACAGGTGCATCACGCGACAGCGTACAGGTCTCAAATCAGGTTTGCCGGTTCGAAACTGGTCCCTGCAGTGCGTGTCATGATCACGTGCGACATCACGCCATACCAGTGGTGGTAGTTCTGATCACCCAGCTATTCCCTTTGCTCTAGCGCTGCACTGAACTCTCTCAGCGCCTGTGCCATCCACATCGTCACATCTCCCTTGTTCCTCCTATCGCATGCATTCAATTGCAAGAAGTTCTCCGCCAGGTGGTGCGGATATTGCATCACATGTTTGCCCAACCGACCGAAAATATAACATAAAGTGGATCGGGCATCACGCCAAACCCAAACGGGAATCGGCCGCATCGCCCCTACCGGTAGGGGCGCACAAGTGCAGAACGGGCATAGGAGGGGGCACAACCACAGGGGCAGCATCAGGCGGGGGCGCCACACAGCGGAGCCACGGCTTCAGGGCCGACCAGTCGGGCAGACACAACCCGCGCAGAACCGGTGCGGGAAGAGGCTGCCGAGTGCACACAACACAGGACACAGCCAGCAAGGAACCGGAGAAAAGAAAAAAGGGAATCGGTCATCACACCAAACCCAAAAGGGCATCGGCCACAACACCCCTACCAGTACTAGTAGGGGCAGGGACACAATGACCGGGAGATTGTATTCAACAGGTCAACTTAGCTGGCTTATTCAACACTAATCCCGTGAGAATGATTTTGTGAACATGAAGTGCTGCACATGTTGCCAATATGAATTGAAGATGTGAATACGAATCACAGTTGCCAGTGGCACATATGCATGCGAACACCCTTGACAGATCGTATATATGCTGTCTAGATCTCTGATCATATGTTGGGGTGCATATGAGCACCCCATCAACACTGTTCCAACTCACCATGCTAGCGTCCACCTGGACTCAATTCTTAAGCAAGCTTTTCTAAAGCAAATGTAAATGACAAGTGAAGGTGGAAGGTGTGAACTTCATGGTCAACTACTGTAGTAGGTTGATTCAGTCACACAGCAAGGAAACAGCCTACTGTGGTGCTCAGGGCGACTAAATGGTAGTAAACGTTGTTTGGACTATTGAATGGCCTACAGGGACGTAGTAGTAGATGCGATGCGGTTCAAGAACACATGATTATGTGGTCTGATTAGGTGGTCTGATTCTAGGCATGTAAAATGTTGGTGTGATGCACCTGCCAGTGTGACTGTGCCTCTCTCCAATTTAAATACATACATGAACACTACCCAAAGTATGTGAACTAAACAGTCATTAATATTCAATGTACTGATATGAACACTACTAGTACCCCAAGTGTATGAACTAAGCAGTACAGCGCTAGCTAGTTTGTGCATGGAATTCTGCTAGCTCTACATCACGAGCCCCCAACATGCAAAGGACTCTGCTGGTCCAGTGGTCCAATTGGACACCTCATGCATTCGGGTGTGACTGACAAGTTTGCATTGAGGGTGACGCAAAGTCGTGTTGATGTCCAACATGCCCGACTAGTAGTGATGCTGTGACACGTCCTTTCCCAGCTGCCACGCGGTAAAGAGCTCTAGCGGGACAGTCATGGACACTCTCTACGTATACAGCCACGGCCTACCTCAGAGAGCAGATGCATCATCAAGCGCCGCGACGTTCAAGCTGGGTTCCGAAACGCCGCGAGGCGCGAGCTTGTCGATCAGTGCACGCGCGCAACGTGAACGTTCGTAGGGCCCGGGACGTCGACACACCGGCATCCCCGCAACTGCAGTGCATGCAGTGCTCATGTAGTTACAAAAGGGGACATGCAGTGCTCATGTCCCCTGGCAACGCGGCCTTTCAAAGTTTGCGAGCCGGTGCGTTTCCAAGCTCATATGTGATTCAGGTTAAGTTCGGAGCGCACATGATGTCCCTCAAGTCTTGATGAAACAGTTCTGCCGATTTCAAAACTTGCGACCGCGTAGATGAGGCAGTTTTCAGTTCATGAACTGATCAAGATCTGGAACAGATCAAGTCCTCGCCTAGTACTAGGTGCCGAGAGAGTATAAAATGTGGCAATGCGATTCGCATATATTGGTTTTGCTCCTGCGCGCGGGGATGAATGCAACGGCAGCCTCGAGACTCCGACCGGAGAAGCCGCACTGCCAGCGGCCGGGCTTGACCGCAGCGATCGAGATGTCGATTCGACAGTTCGCACAGGGCCAGTGAGCCTCGTTGAGTGGAAGCCTGGCTGTGACGCATGACGTTGCTACACATCATTCAGGGTTTGGTAATTGAGTCATGATCAGCTGCTGTAGCACTTCTGCTATGTTATTTCGAAGACGTGTCTTGGATCATGCAGACTGGATAAAACTAAAACACGCGGGGAAATCATTGGAGCAGCCATCACGTAGCTGCGGGTATGTGTTGAAGTTTAAGGTTGATATGTTACTCGAGTCATATTATCCTCCGCTGCAGGCAGATCAGCTGTAGAGTACCGTTTCCTCCATAAACGCACGATCGCTGGTCGGATTTCTTAGGTCGGCGCGAGGCGGCGCGGCAGAGCACCAGAGAAACGACATTTCACACAAAATCCGATCGGTATGCACGTTCGCGGTCGCGACCACAGAGCAGTGCCAGCAAGGACCGCTAGATATCCTGAGAAAACACGCAAACAACAAAGTTGTACACAGGGTCAGAAGGACGCGTCGTGGTGATGCCACGTGACTCATATTGCATAACAAGTGTGCACAGGGAAGGCGACGCGTCGTTAAAACACCTAAACTCTTCTGTCGCTGACGTCACTGTCCACCCATCTGTGTGACATTTGTCATGACATACACACTCCGTTCAAATACATTGGTGCCCACAACAGAATCCCATACAATGGGAATTCAAACATGTGAAGCAACGAGGAAACTGGGTGGCGTGCCAAAGCAAAGCCTACTAGCTATATACTACCTAGCTTAGATAGTATAGCAGCCAATATGCAGCTGAGCTAGGCCACAGTATGAGCATATGAGGGCATGAGGGTCACGGGAGGAGGGACCATTGTCACAGAGTCGAGGACACACGGTCTTGGCTAAGCCAGGCAGCTGCGTTGATCTCCGTGTAACAGCCACTCTGTGGGATCCGTGTTAACGACCTTTTGACCTTTTGGGTACCGGTTGTCCACTGATGGCATACCTGGAACTGCACACCTGCTCCTGAAGCAGCTAGGCTGCTGCTATATCCCGTGTTTGGCACTGGTGGTGACAAATGTGATGCCACAGTATGACACTTGCATAAACTTGCCTAAATTCGGACAAGTGCTCAGTTTTCCCAATAAAGATCAGTTGGACTCACAAAAGTTCTGATTCTCTGTGGCGCTCATGAGCTTGCTCATGAGCTTGAGGGCTGCAGACCATCTTTGCGGCTGGCAGTTTGTGTGATTATGGATCTTGGATAGGTCAACAGCCAGAGCCCTACCACCTGTGGTGCTTGTGCACACTTTCAATTGATCTTCAGCTGACATCATTCACATGATCAGGAGCATGAGCCCCTCAGGTATCTCTGTATTTGTCAACATGTCAACACCAGCTGCTCTAGCTGCAGCCTGCAGCCAGCTGACCACCAACGACCAGGATATACATTACACAGTTGCAATTACAAGTTTGTGATCGAATATTAATCCAAACTTGTTTGTGCTGAATCACTGAGTTGGACTAAAAAACATGCTCAGCAGCGTGATGTAACCAGGTGATACATGACAGGCAGGGGGGGGCACCCAGGTGTGGCCTCCCAACAGTGAAATGACTGAATTCCAGCAGCAAACAAATCTGTGAGTGACCTGGCTTTACTGATTGGTTCCCTTGTGCCAGAGCACCAATCTGTTCACACCTCCTGCCTGTTCACACCCACTGGATAGCTCCTCCCAGCAACTGGATTATAGTCTTGTTGTGTCGCCTGGGCAATTCTAACAATTGCCCTCACAGCGTCTTACAGGTTCCAGGCTGTTAACAGTTTCAGAATTCCGGGTGTACGAGTCCTGCAGCACTGTCCACCACCATTGACCACAGATTGAGCACAGAATTCTCGATCCTCCATCTTTATTTTATTTTGTTGGTCAGGACAACCAGCTTCAGACGCCAGCAGCGATACCATAGTACCAGTGCCACAGTGATGGTACCGTGACACTCCGGATGCTGTGCTGGGCGGCTGAACTCAAGTTCCAGGGCAACCTCCTCAAAGTTAACCCAACATACCGAGTCGGAATTCGATGAAGGCCCCCGTTGCAAACCAGAACACGGCTACATTTACCGGTGGTCCAAGTGTTCAGCACTAAACCAGCACTTGCATCACCTGCGCAGGTGATCATATGCTGTACGTCATTCTCATGCGTACTGCCTGAAGTGTGCTTCATCTTCCCGAAGGCCTCGTTCCGGATCCTCGAGGCCTGGCCATGGAGACAAGCCTGATTGTATTCGAGTGGCACCGGTCGGGGCGGTGGGGATGCGCTGCTAGCGTGAGCCAGATTCGTTGCCCGGGAGCACATGCATGCTGCGCAGACTCCTTACAACGCAGCAGCAGCAGCAGTCCGGAGCCGCGTCATACACCCACACAGATGCCTCGCGCACCTTACAATGCGCAGAATGCAGAGAGGCGCGGTATGCAGGGGGCGTGTTGGGGGTTGCCCTGTAAATGTAAATGTGACACTTTATTCGCCATATCCTACAAGGACCTTGACATCTCCGGATAACCGGGACCACGGGCCAAGGGGGTAAACCTGTATGGGTTGCCCTGTGTGCATTTCCCATGCATACCACACACAGCCATCCTGCGTAGGTGCTAAGAACCATGTTGTAACAACTTATGAGCCTGCAGCTGAGAGAGAGGAGTCCAGCACGTGGTTCTGTACAGAAGCTCAACCACAGAGGTCATTACAGAAGTCAAAAGGCCGATTATCGTCAGAGACAGCTAGCATGCATGCTTCTGTCTGCCTGCAGTGTTCACAGCTCACTGCCCATAGTTCTGCTGACTGAGAGTCTGCATATACCAGTGAAATCCACATCAGTGGGTTTCACATGCATGTGGTGCATGGGGACAGTATACCCAGACAGTATACCCAGGGGACAGTTATAAGTACACACATTTGAGATGCCACTGGCACGTGTGAAAACCAGCAATGGTGCAAGACTTCATGCTACATGATTTTGGAGCTTGAGCCAAACCGGAACCTTTCCGAGCGAGGGCTGTGCTGAAACAATTGAGGTGTCATGTGTCACGGGGGAGGCTTCTTGATGGGA
>JAUMHO010000006.1:1043634-1064958 GCA_032360965.1 Ulva armoricana
TCCAATTGAGGAATCATGAGGGAGGCTTCTTGATGGGATCCAATTGAGGAATCATGAGGGAGGCTTCTTGATGGGATCCAATTGAGGAATCATGAGGGAGGCTTCTTGATGGGATTCAGGCTGATCAGCCTCGAGGCGCAGCAGTACTAATACGTCGTTACAAACAGATGATCCACAGCATGGAACCACCATAACCTCCAGATACAGTATACCGTGTAAAGCTCAAGGCAAGTCGGCTAAAAATGAGAATCTAAACATCGCTAGGCTAGCAGCACCTCACATGGCATCTCTACGAGACGTAGAGCTCGACGAGCCCAACAGGAGCTGCAGGGGGCGCATTGGCCCATACACAGCCACCACACATACACTGCACGTGGTGCCGCTACCTCTATGTTATGTTTTCACAACTCCCAGCCACAGCATGGCTCCCCACCGGCAACCAGGGCCGGCACATGCACATGCTCACAGCAAGCAGGCATGCAGACTCGAGCGCTGGCATGGCCTCCGCATCCCATTCCCAGTGCGTGATCCAGTACAACCTCATGAATGCGTCCGGCAGCGGTTCTCAATATGTCCGCTTCCGCCTAAAGGCCAGTCCTCGCGCGCCTCTTGCGTGACTTCGCGCCCGTAGGGCTTGCAGTCGGCTGGGCCTCCCCCGCGCTAGGCGGCTTCGAGGGGCTCGGCTTGGGCGTGTCACCGTCCTGGTCGCCCCCCCCACCTCCACCTCCCGTGGACGCACTCTGCACACGTCACGGGTGACGGCCCTGCTCACACGCGTGCTCCACCCTGGCGGGGCGGCCATGCATGCTCCTCAGTGTCGTATGCGCGAATGATCACCTCCAGCCTCCGCTGGCAAAGCGGAGCACAACGTGTCGCGCACGGGGCCAGGCCTGACTGTGGCTAGTCAGTCCCGACACCAGACACCTGCTGGCACTGCGTCTGTTCAACGTCCAATTCCGGCGCGATCGAGTTGCTGCGGGATCCCATTTCGGCGGGATCCAGTCTCAAGACATATGAGCCGTAGCAAATGACCCCGGGGGTGAAACACTGCAGGTGAAATACAGGGGCACAGCGCCCATAGCACGGGGGCGACGACACCTCCTCGGCAACGGCAGCTGGCAGAGCAGGGAGACGCAGTAGACCAGAGATGTGCTTCTACCGCCGGTGGGTCTAGTAGCCATGGCCGCGACACTGGTACCCGCCAATACAGATGGGAATACGGTTGGCACAACTACTGGTGCGATCTCATGGGGCCAGGCCACAGAGTACAGCGGCACGGCAACTCCTTGCAGGTCACAGATCTGGAGGGGAGCCGCACAGGTTTGACGTCGGCACGAGATCCGGAGGTGCTGGCGGACGCGTCGCCGGAGGTGCTGGTGCTGGTGCGACACAGTCGCTCCGCCTCGCCGCCCACCTCCAGCGTGATGTCC
The DNA here is from genome assembly GCA_032360965.1 of Ulva armoricana. Classification (NCBI taxonomy): domain Eukaryota; kingdom Viridiplantae; phylum Chlorophyta; class Ulvophyceae; order Ulvales; family Ulvaceae; genus Ulva; species Ulva armoricana. The sequence goes on from JAUMHO010000006.1 coordinate 1,045,065, forward strand.
TCGCTGAAGCAGCCGAGTGTCTCCAGCTCCTTCGCCACCACCTGCAGCGCCACCTCGTTTGGGCTTTCGCCACCTGGAACTACTCTATCGGCCACAGGCCGTCCGGGAGTACCGAATGCGGTTGCTTGCTGTCACGCGCTGGATCCGGGCACCTGGTTGTTATCACTCAGTAGATAACGTCACATATCACTGCTGTCATGCGCATTCATGCATGTGAGTGTTCCATGCCCGTTCAGAAAGCAGCCTGAGCAGCTTGCTGTGCAGAGTCACAACCCGGGGGGAGACAGCTCCCGGGGCACACCTCGGTCCACTCCTTCGCGTACGAGGCCGCAGTGCAGTCGGCGACCGCGGCCGCAGACGAAGACCCGCCGTTTTTGGCGCACGCCTTCACCTCCACTGCTGCAAACGCGTCCGCCGTGATGTCGGCGAGCACCGCGCCGCCGGCAAACTTCGCCTTGCTGCCAGACTTGACGCACTTGCACGCGCGCACCGCCGCCCCCGCCGCGTCTTCGTGTGCGGAGACTGTGGCGGTGGCCCGCGCCCACGTCTTGGCGTTGGCCGCCGCCGCCGCACAGCCGGACGCCCTGCCAGACGACGAGCACTCCGCGTCGGCCTTAGCTACCGCCGCCGCGAGCACCCGACCCTGCGCCCGCGCCTTGCGGTACACCTTGGCCACGTTGCCGTCAAAGCTAGCCGAGCAGAAATCAGAGACGATCCCCTCCAGCGCCTTCACGTGCGCCTCCCTCATCGTGGAGTACGCCCCTGCAACACTCACCCGGCAGCTTTTGAAAGTAAGCACGACTTTTGCCTCTTGAGCTGTACAGCTGCCCTCGGTTCAATGCACTCGATTCTAAGCACCAAAACACAGCCCGTGAACAAATGCCCCCTCACAGGCCTGGCCGCTGCTACTGATACCAGTGGCACTGTGGCTGCACAGGGTTAGTGTGCTGGGCAGTGACAGAATTTCAACTTCAGTTCCGTGTAGAAAGACGATCATGGTTGGCCCTGACATTGAGTACCTGGCCCAGATGCTCAGAACAGGTGCCGTCCAGTCGGGGTGTCACTGGCCTCGTGGATGCGGCACCGTCTTCATGCAAAAGTACAACTGCACAACGCTCGCGCCCAGTGGACGGTTGGGTGATGCGCTCATCGGAGTCGAGCCGTGGATGCTCGCCGCGCCTCTGTGATTTACTGCAAGTCGCTGTGCACAGCGTGCACCCGCGCGCGGCGCCGGTTGTCACGCACCTGCTCCTGAGCTGCTGGAGCATATCACGGACGAGCCCGCGGTGTTTCCCACGACCTGCGTGTTGCCGTCGTCACCCGCATCGTTGATCTCATTGACGACCGACGGTGGCAGGTCGCCACCGTTTGTCGTCTCCAACGGCAGCAGGCTGTCGCCATTCACGTTACTGAGGACCAGCGGGCCACCGTCCTCCACCGCCGCGAGGAAGGAGGGGGTGTTCAGAAGGCGGCGCCAGCCACCGTGGCGCAGAGCCGGTGTTGCGGCAACAGCCGGCGTCCCCACAAGGCCAGCAGCTGCGGCAGCAACGAGGAGGCAGCTCAGCTGAGCTGTGGCTTGCTTCAGTGTCCTGCAGACGGCAGACCCATGATATCATGAGCAGCATATACACCATCGCATCTGGCAGCTGTTGCGCAGGTGCCCATGCATGCACCTCGGTCTATTGAGGCCTCCATGTCTGACTCGACCTGTGTGCTGCGCTGCTTGCCGCCTGGGGCAAGCTTGAACTTCAATTGCATGCCGTAGAACGCAGACGATGACCTGCTCTGACAGTTTGGCTGGACATGGATTAGATTCGATCACATCGATGGGGCAACCTCCTCAGCAATGCGTGATTTCCTGCCTCGGAGCGATGCCGCAGGCGCTTCATGCACTCGACCATGCTAAGGCGGCCGTTGAGGATATCCAAGGCGCGTGCGGATATCCAAGGCGGATATATAGCCGTGTGGACCCGCTCATGCCACACGCTTGCGGGCAGATCTAGGAGCAAACGCAGCACAGCGCAATCCCGAGGATTCGCAAGCGCTCGCCAGTACAAGTGGACCTCAGATTTTCACACGCCCAGAACAGGCGCTAATTGGCCGATCAATAAGTGTCCAGTGGAACGCACATGACCGGAAGGCGCTCCCTGACTGATATTGAACGTAATTAGAAGTATCAAAACTCGTGGCCAACCAGAGGGGTACTGAGGTTGATCAATCGAGGTGGTGTCTACGTTTCGCAGGCTCTGTATATATGTGCAATGCAGTGCAATGGCAACGGCTGCGGCTCCAGTATGCTGGCTGTCAAGCGCCTCTCCCGTGTATGCGGTCACCTCGCCAAATCGCGGACGTCGAGAATCGCACCCATGAGCGGCAGTACGCGGCGGCCCTGTCCCGCATTACATAGGCATACATCATTTTCGTCAGCGATTCGTGGACGGCAGTCATCAGGTCCCATCGCATTATGCAGCGAGTTTGATGTATTGGCGTCGTGGGTGAGTCGCCCGGCGACAGATCTGCACGGCGGGGAGCTCGAGCGCGATCAGAATCGAATCCGGCGGATGGGTTGACCCCCGCAGACAACAGCGACTGCACGCGCTACAGGCTGGCAGCTGCCCAGCGCCGGCTTGCTTTCCTTCTCTGAAGGCCGTGGTCGCTGCTGGTGAGTAGGGGCTCGTACAGTGTGGCGGCGGCGGAGGGGCGGCGGTGACGGACAGTTCGCACTGCGACCTCAATCAGATCGACCTCTCGAGTGCTCACAACCTTGTGAGGGCCCAAGTCTGGTAGCCAGTGATGTCGAGAGCTGACATGAAATTGGTGCTGACAGGGATTCTTTGCTTTATCCGCGGACGTCATTCGCACGACCCATGTATGGCTGTGCCCCTTCTCACATCTTGTCTCGAGTTCACGAACAGTGCTGAAAACAGATACCGGCGGTATAGCGCTGAAAACTGGGTCGCCATGTGTACTCATCGTCCTGGCTCCAGATAGATGCAGAGCTCAGCTGCAGCTCGAGATGGTGACCGGCCAATGTCCAATATTTGTTGACACACTGCATACCTTGAAGTCACTTTCTCCCCTTTGATCATGGCATGAGTAATTAGTCCGGGGTATAATGCATTCACTGCCACATTCGTTATGTGTCGCATGCACAGTGTTCCAACCTCCATCGATGGGATCATCCATGATGGCACCCATGGGTACACCCCCCATGGAGGCTGCAGCTGGACCAGGGGCGATGTCACCCTCAGCTTTGCTGCTTCAAGTTCTCCTCAGGAGTCGATTGCCAAGAGTTCTTTGCAAGGCTGCCTTGACGGGGTCTCCAACACGGACACCGGGTTCTGGCATGCATGCCTGCCATGCAGCATGCACGCCGTGCTGTGGGAGTGCTGGTGTGCATCTTCCCGAACGAGGGTCACAACATGCACGCAATTGTTGCTGCTGCCACACCCAGGGGGTGTCGGTGTGGGGAACATGCTCTGCATCGCATTCTCGCGAGCTTCTGACTCCTGCGGTGGTCTCTGTGTCATGTCTCCAGTGCGGTACTACACGTACACACAGCCTCTGTGTACTATACGGAGTAGGCTACTACACACAGTAGGAGTACTAGTACCAGTTTGCACAGAGTAGTAACCGCAGCAGTGCTCAGGCAGCACATGTTACGCTGGCAGTCGTGCATGCGCGCACTTGAAGGCCTAGGGCACACTTGATTCGACACACTTGCACCACCACCCAAGTATCATCGACTGCACTCACCACACACAGGTGCGCACCTGTGTGCTGGGTTGCATAGAAAGATAACCAGGTATCACGGCCACAGGCTACCAGACGGGGAGGCGCCAGGAGGGTCGACACCTCGGTCTGTACTGCTGCCGGTGTCATCAGCGAGGCGGTCATCAACCTCCAGCAGGAGCAGTGTGCTAGTCAACACACACACTCGCCACTCAGTGGTGACTGAATCTAGACTCATTGGCCGCGCGGAAGCTTCAGCGGTAATTCGTTGGTAATTCGTGTACGCTGTTACGTAAGTCCGTGCATGTGCCGTGCCTGTGCCTTGTGGGTGTAGCTCACGCCCGTGCAGTGAGTGAGTCTAGAACAGATCTGTTCTCTGGCCACCGGTGCTGCCAGCCCCTTGTTCCTTATGGACAGTTCTCCATGATACGGGTGGTACAGCTAGTTGCCAGGTGATACATGGCCAGGCGCCCATAACACCCGAGGCTGCGTGCCACATGTCACTTTTTATTGGTTTGTCAGCCTGATGCCTAAGAATTGTGCTGGAGAATCTGTCAGCCGGCACAGGTACTGACACGCGCTCCCCTCCCCTTCCGGCCTGCTGTCTAGATGTCGTGTGCTACGTGCCGGTACGCCTTAGTAGACTGTATGACATCACTGACCCGGGTGGTCACAGTGCAGAGGCTTCAGCATGGGGTTGACTTGGGTGTGTGAGTTCACAACCTCCCTCAAACACGCCCAAACTCTCTCGCACACCCACTCACAAACTTATTCTGAGAGGGGGTCTTCCGCGTACCGCATACGCGCCAGAGAAAACACGCCCACCCCATTGCACGCTGACATTGCCAGGAACAAGGTTGGCATCGAGCCCGAGACGCTTTGATCCTTGTGAAGGCCATGCTGGGGCGGCCCCCGGACAGAATGATCGATGGCCAGTACCGCGTATCATGCTAGCCATGCAAAGCCAGAACTTACTGTTACCGCAGCCAGGTACAGTCGACCAGTTTGCGTCCACACTACCTCGCACGCTAGCCGCTACCGGTGGCCGCAACTCACAATCGGCAACTCGGCAACAAACCGCATCCCCGCCGGGCCAACCTGCACGAGATCGAGAACATGCATCACGCATCGTGCACCACGCATCAACGCCACTCACCTAGCCTGTGTACAGATGAGACAACACGGCTGTTCCACTGCGGCATGCCCGCTTAACCATCCGTGTGTCACGATCGGGCTGCAGCTCCAGGGCCAGCTCGGAAATAAGAACCAAACAATCACGGCTGCTCTAGTCCAGTACCCCCAACTGCCCAACACGACCCGCCCCGTGCATTCTCCAGTCGACGTGCGCCCCTCAGCCCGGTCCCCAGCTCGCATCATCGTCATCGTCGCTGTCATACACATCGTCCCGCGTCTCGAGGCACACCCGCACCCCCTCAGCCACGCCCTCCTCCAGGTCCCGCACCGTTTCAACCCCGACCTGCTCCTCATCAACCACCAGCTCCTGCAGCGACGTCAGCGCCTCCAGGCAGCACACCAGGCTGCGAGCCCGCCGCCGTGTCAGCCCGACATGCAGCCGCAGCCGCCGTAGCTGCGTCAATCCGCTCAGCCCTCCCCAAAACTCCTCACCCAGCCCCACCCCCGTCTCCACAAACAGCGACAAGCTGCACAGGCCGCTCAGTCCGCCGACCTCCCACCGCCACGGCCCAGGCTCCCGCCGGCTCCTCACGTCCTCGCGCATGTAATGCTGGACCCCCCAATCATTTCCGAGCGCGACCTGCAGCCGCCTCAGCTCCGGAACTCTGCAGCATGCGTCGAGGACCCGGCCCACGAGTGACGAGTCCCCAGATCTGAACGCCACCTTTAGACACGTCAGCACTCTCAGCCGTGGGAGCTGCTCGCACAGACTGTCGCACAGGTCCACCTCGTTCACGCCGTGAGCGCACCGCGGCGACGCAAGGGACAGGTGCCGCAGGCCGCTGACGGCGGCCATGCATGCGAGCAGGGCCCGCCACGTCTGCGCCAAGGGGTCGCCGCCAGAGTCCGGCTCCGGCTGCAGCTCCACCGCCAACCTCGTCAGAGCGGTCATGGCATGCATGGTCTCTGCGATGACGTCGTTACATACGTCAGCGCCGCGTGACCGCAGCACGAGCGTGGAGCACAGGGGCAACACCGGTGCCATGCATTCAATCGATGCCAGGAAGCTAAGCATCCCTGGAGCCTCCCCCGCGTTGGCTCCCTCAGACCCGCCCATACCAGCGATGTCGCAGTGCAGGTCCAGCCGCACCACCTTCTCCCGAGCCGTGCGCGCGAGCGCCTCTGCGACGTCCAGCAGCCGCTCCCCACGCGCTGCGTGCGCTGCCTGCTGCGCGAACCCCGCGTTCACAGCGGCGGCCCCGTGGAGCACCCGCAGCGGCGGCAGGTCTGCGAGCGCCCGCATGAGGTGCAGCGTTCGCACGCCGTCCGACCCCGGCAGCGCACGCACGCGGAGAGCCGTCAGCTGCGGCAGCGAGACCGCAGCGAGGTGGACGGCGTCGCACGCGCGCTCGCACAGCGCGCAGCACGGCAGCCATACCGCGCGGAGGCGCGGCAGTGCCGGCAGCGTCGCGAGCAGCGCGAGCATGCATGCGAGACCCACCGTGCACGGGGGGCCGCAGCGCAGGGACGTGAGGAGCGTCAGCGCGGCAAAGCCGGAGCCGTACGGCGCCTGCCCGACGCACAGAGTCGGGGCGTGCCGTGCCTGGCACCGCGATGGCTGGTGCAGGTTCAGCAGCCGGGCGTCGGTCACGCTGAGGTGCTGGAGGTGCGTCAGGCTCGCGAGGGCGGCGGCGATGCTGAGGAGGCCGTCGCCGAAGGACCGGTGGAGGCGGAAGTCAAAGTCGAGGCTCTTCAGGCCGCGGCACTCGAGGACGCGCAGCACGAGGTCGTAGAACAGAGGGCAGCACGCAACAGGCCGCGCGGTGTGTGTGCCGGGCGTCCATCCGGGGGTTCCGGGCAAGGCGGTGGGGGGGATGGTGTGGCGCGCGCCGATGCGAACCTCCTTGGGGAGCATGTCGTGCTTGAGGAAGGCGGCGAGCAGTTCTGGAAGCTGCTGCAGGATGTGGGGGCTGGAGATGGCGCAGGAGAGGTCAAGGGTACGGAGGTGCGGGGTGTGCTGCATGTCGTGCATCCAGAGCTGCAGGAAGGTGTGGCCGATGCTGCTGCGGCTGAGGTCCAGCACCTTCAGGCGGGGAAGGCCCTGGATGGCGCCGAGGAGGTCCTGGGGGTGGGTGCAGGTGAACGTCGAGTTGCGGAGGGAGAGGTGGGTGAGGTGGGGCAGGGAGGCGAGGTGGGTGAGGGGCCGGACGCGGGTTCGGGAGCGCTCGTATAGTTTGCGGCCGGGGAGGGAGTGGTCGTGGAGGGCGAGGGTGTGGAGATGGGAGAGGGTGGCGATGGCCGGGAGGATGTGGCCGATGTGCGGCCGGGTGGGCGGGGGGTGAGAGGGGCCCAGGAGAGAGAAGAGGTGGAGGGAGGAGTGGGAGTCAATGGAGGGGTGGAGGGCGCGGAGGGTGAGGGGGAGCAGGCGGGCAGGGTGGGGGGGTTGGGTGGGGATGAGGAGGCGGGCGAGCGGGGGAGGCGACACGGCGATGACCTGCAGCGCGAGGTCATCTGCGAGGTTGTCAAGCACCTGCATGGCACGGCTGCGTGCTGTGCAAGGGGTTGCGAATGAGTGGGCCGGGTCGGGTGTGCTGCGGCGCAGCATTGCGCGCGTGACAAGGCGTGGCTCAGGTGGTGTGGAGCGACCGGAGAAGGCCGCTGCATGCAGGAAACATGCATGCGGAACATGGATGCGAAACAGGTGTTGTGCGGGTGCGAATGCGTGTCTGCAGGCCTGACAGTTGGTCCCGGGGGGGCCTAGCTGCAGCAGGAGAGTCCAGTGGGAGACTGCGGAGCGGGAGAGGGGCCCGGGGTGGCTGCGGGTCGCTGCGCATGAAGTCTGGGCAGCGCGCTCTGCCACAACCCCGGGACGTGGCGGGTCTACTCATGAGCGCTGTGGCGCTGGGTAGGGCAGCACATGTGGCCAGATCCGTCTGGAGACACATCAGTTCGGGGAAGCTGCACACAGGGGTATAGCATGCGTAACAACCGCGGGGGGATCCGCGCGCTGGCCCGGTGCGGCTGGAATGCACGCCAACAGCGGTAGTGGAATCATGGATCGTGCAGTCTGAGTCGATGACAAGGCGCAGAGCGGCGGCAGAATCTCGAGACGAGGCCGAGTGTAGAGGATGGCACACCTGCCGCACGACGTCGGGGTCGGGTGCGTCCGCGGCACTGTCGGCCGAACGACTGTTTGAGGACTCGGTGCTGAGCCGCTGTGCCAGAGCCGTGCACATCTCGCCCTTCGTCTTCTCATCGACAAGCACGTCTGCTGCCTGCAAGCTAACTGTTTTCAAGCAGGGTCTGCTTGGGCGGATGCGGCCGGGGCGGATGCGGCCGGGGCAGATGCGGGCAGCCGCTCGCCTGGTCGTGAGCCTGGGAGCAGGCCACCAGACGAGAAGCCCTCTTGTATAGCAACTCCCTGCTGGCACTGGCCCCCTGGCTATTTGTTGCTATGACTGCCATGACTGCTGAGGAGTAAGGAAGGTGAAAGGTGTGGCTGTTGGATGTGAGCTGCTACGGTGGCTGCAGGCTATCTGGAACCTGGATTCGGCAACAACAACACATAAAAAAAGGTCGGGAATCACGCAAGACGCACCAAGCAACGACTATGCAAGCACAGTCTCACATCCACATCCAACACAGCCTTCAGCTGCGTTAGTCGCAATCGGGGTTATGCATCGTGCTGAGCGACCAAGCTGATACCTGTCACATCTACGACCCAGCCCTAAGACCGTCGACCCAAGAAGACCTGGTTGCCTGAGTGGAAATCCTGCGAGTGCTCTCAACGCAGCACAGTCTGAGGTTTCTTCCAAACACAGTCAAACGGACGGCTTCACACTGGCGAGTGATGGGGAACCGTGCTGCCTCGTTGACAGTGTCACTGACGCTGTCGTCGGCAACTCGCATGAAGAACAGGTGGTATGGTCAGGTCTGGAAAGTGCACACAGTAGTAGCAGCTTCCGACGCGGGAGCAGCCCACGCACTGGTACAGCCGTGATGTCCCAGTCTCTGTAGCACAGCTCCTGCCCACAGACAGGTGTCCCAGGAAAAGCACAGCCACCAACAGCACACCTGAAGCACGGCCAGCATGTCGCCAACGATGCTTTCATCCGGATCAGCCAGCCTCAACACCTTGGCCTTTTCAGAGCGTTGCGGGTTACACTGTGGGCGCTTGGTGGTCTTGCCCGCCAGGTGATCTAGATCCACTTTGGCGGCCTGTGGGACATCAGACAGGGCCCATGGGGCACCAAGACTGGCATAAGCGCTCACTTTTGCAGCTCTCGATGGCTGCTTCCGAACTGGAAGAGGTCTGCGATGCCCTGATCTCACCGGAGTCGCTCTCTCTCCAGCCCCTGCCTCTGCAGCGGTGATACATTATGGCCAGATCTGATGCAGTGTTCCAGTCAGGCCCACTAGGTCGTGACGTACTGGGAGCAGCCATGGTGTTAAAGGTGTTCGTTTGAGACACGCCGCGGTGCAGCTTCGGGCTGCTTGGTTGCTGGTGATCTGGCTGCACATACTTGAGCCATTTGAGCAGTGCTGTGGCTGTTACCGGTAGAGGGGCTTGGCTTGGAACGCTGGCAGAACAACAGATGTTACTCAGCAGCTGGCTGCGGGCGATTGATGCTGGGTGAAGCGCAACGTTGCTGCTTGTAGAGATGGCGACCAGAGTCTTGTCTGCTTGGAAGACAAGCTGCGGCTGCGGTGGAGTAGGAGCTTTCGATTGCCTGGTCTCCTTTCGACCCATCTTGATTACACAAGTGAATTGATCCTATTTCGGTAGACAAGATCTCCTGCATAGAAGGGAGCCCGTGGTATATGCAGATTTTCTACATGATGCGGCTGGGTGCATGGGTGTGCCTGACAGACTGTTGAGCAAGACCTAGTCAACACTGCATCGGACTTGGGTCGCAGTAATCAAACTCATCCAAATGTAGCTGCAAAAGGGTGCGCCACAGCTCTTCAAGTTGGATTTTGTGGCCCGTTGACGTGACTGCAAAAGATGCAGTGAATAGTGCTGTCACCGTCTGTGGTTCTGTCTAGGAAACTCCATGGCACAGCTGGTACTGGCACATGACCAGCAATGGTTCATTGAAGCCGTTCACCTCCAAACACACCACGTGGTTTTAGAGCAGCGGGACGTTCCAGACGGGATCCGCGTGGATCCGTTACCGACGCAGTTGTGAAGCGACAAATCCAGCTGGCTGGCTCGTCGACTTCCTGCATTGACGCCCTCATCTAGGAGCCTTTGCCGCTGTATTGTGGCAGCAATGTAACGGGCATTCTACCATCCTACATTTGAAATTTTGCAAAACCTTTCACGCACTGATACAGGGACGGCAAAGGATCGGTGCAGGTTTTTGGATATTGCGGGCCACAGACCTCGAGTATCGGATATCCACGAAACCATTCACCAAGTATCGAATGGTACTGTTTTTGAGTTCTGAAGGGCGCTTGTCAGTTTTGGCAAAGTGCGGGACATGCCTGCTCAAGTCGTGATGACTGTTCTCCCGATGTGGCGACGAAGGGCGCGATTCATGCTAAGAAAACTATTCTTACTTAAACCATATGTGTATCCTATGGCGTTCTATTGGGGGCTCGTGTCACTAGCGTCGGTACCTAGGCCTGGAAGGAAAGCAGTGCTCATGACGCAAGTGCACACAGAACGGCGCAGGCACATGAACACCTGTGTGCACCCGCAACAGATCATCAAGGAGGCGCTTCAAGACGTACGCGTTAGCCTGATGGCACAACATGGTGCACCGTGACAGGTTCGCACCGTGGGTACCGGATCGCTCGCGTCACTGACATGTCAGAATGCACCAATAGCCACAACGTGCACAGTTAGCTCCACGTGTTTCCTGCACTGCATGTGTCCTAGAAGCTCCAGCGTTGGACTGGCTGCTTCGAATCAGGTGACCCGCGGAATGCCGCGTGCCATGTGCTTGTGGTGTGTGTGCGTGCGCAGGGTGCCCTTGCTTTGCACCCCTTGCTGAAGCCCGGCCTTTGCCGCTTTCTCCACGCAGTACAGTGTGCACAAAAGTGGGCGAGTCCCGAAAAGCCAACATCATGTATTGATCAGCCCGCTCGACAGTTGCACCAAGTCTGTACAGCACCTTATCCCAGCTAAGGTGCCACAGTACGTCTACCTGTGGACCTTTCACAAGCGCTTTCACAGACGTGTGGCACACCCAAAAACGCCAAGCTCGGGCAGGGATTGGCCGCAGCAAACAGAAAGCGATGCTGTGTCCACTTGCCCACCATGAAGCCTTAAGCGACTGTGCAGCTTTCTCAAGAGCACTTGGTTGCCCTTCCAGACGTGGTTTCACTCAGCACAAGCAAAACGGTTCAGGCACTGTGAGACTCCCGGCGGGAGTTTCCAGACCAAAGTGGGCACCAGCCACAGCACGAACCTTGGGTACAGGTTCGACGTGCAGCCGCTGGGGACCTGGACGGCACGGATGAGACAGCGTGGCACCATCATGGCCGCAACCTATCGATACTGAGCGTGCACACATTGCTCATGCACACCCGGCGGGCCGATGTATCCTTGCACCAGCATGCATGCGCAATCAGTGAGCAGTGAAGAATCGGGTATCCCAAACGGCTGGGCGGAGGAGCTGAGTGGTCATGAACATGATGGGAACGTTGCTCATAACATGGCACTCGCCTTGAACAAACACTGTTCAGGCTGCTCAGCAACGCTGCACAATGTACCAACTAGGGACGTTGAATCCAGCACAGAGAATAGTCTCCTTCGATGGTCATATGAGAGCCCGTAGCCCTTCAGAATCGTTTGATAGCTTGAACAAAAGATAATCTGCCTGGAATGAGCTGCTTCCAGGATCCTGACAGGAGTCACTTGCACGGAGCACCATCAAAACGCATGGTGATGCATAGCACAGATGGCCTGGAGATGTAGATGAATGGCATTCAGTTTCGTCTCTTTGGACCCGCGCGATTGCAGCCACTGCGAAGATATCATACGAGACAAAGTAATTTCCGATGTCTACTTCTACTATTTCCGATGTTTACAGCTGCATCAATGTCATGGACTCTGTCAACATCTTGGAGCTGTCTACGCAGGTTCAGGAGCGACTGAGAAGATAGCCACACTATGATCACGCAAGCAAGGATTCAAGAGTATGTACAGTGCATATACTCTTTCATACGCGCATTTAGGCCAGAGGTAATCATTGAAAACCCGGGGTTCACAAGCGTCAAGCACAACACGACCCCTGTCGCCATAGCACCTGCGCTGACGAACTGTTGACGGTTTTGAAGCAGTGCTTGAAAATATCCGTAGGGAAATATAACGTATATCTAGTTTGCTGTTGCGCCTCCAAGTGGCATATGTTCACTGTACGCACTTTTCTTTACATGTGGAAGGCAACAGAGGCCTGGCTGCGCTGTGCACACACACCAAGAGGTCGGCCCTATCGCACCTCTAATTACAATATATCGACTGCATCAGCGTGTGCAACGTGCAGATCGTATATTCTGTCAGCACTCGCACAGATCTGGCCAATAGCAGCGCGCGATGGTATTTGCAGCAGGTTTGCGGATATCAAACCGTCACAGGTATGCAGACGGTAGTTAGTGATAGGAATGCAGTTGCTGGCTGTACGATCCTCCGTTCTCCGGCTTGTCCGGCCCTCAATCATACACACTGCAGCACTGTCTGCACTTGCACAACGATTTGGGTGCAGCGATTTGTGGTAGGCAGTTGAGAGATCACAAAATGCACATTGGCAGCACATAGATAGCATCATACCCATGGCCTTCAGGTCCGCGTCAGAGCATGCCTTCCGAACGACCCATAGGTAGCTGGAACTGTGCCATGCCTGGGAGCCTGCCTGCAGCCAGCAGCCAGTGCAGGGCCACAAGCACCACCAGAGCTCAACGCATTTTTTCCCACAGTATGTCAAGCGTGTTCCAAGCCTAACAGAGCGGCAGGCCTGGCGCCGGGCTACACCACAGTGAGCTACACCACACAAGCTACGTGGCACAGGTAGTTTGACCACCAGTACGTTGTGCCCGTGCCATTTGGCTTTGTGCACACATAACCATGCCTAGCGGATCCTGGCCGGTTACATCTGGGGAGAGAGTGGACAGATGTAGGCGCCAATGGAGGCCTGGGTGGATCAGGTGACAGCCCTCCCTCCCTGATGCAGGCTGTATCACCTACTGTGAGATTCAGAATCACACAATATTTGACGGTAACTTTGTGGTTGTTGACGGAAAATGGAAATTAAATATGGCCTGGTGCATCAACACACCATATGCGCATTGCATTTGCCCTGGTATGGTGGATATTTTGGGTCCATCATGACGCGAACACTTACAGCTGTCAATTGTCTGCCCAACACTGTGTGTGCCGAGATGGTACACCCTACGACAGAATGGGTAGAAAAAGTGGGTACACAGGGGTAGTATGATAGCAGGGGCAATGCAGCAAGGGTAATGCGGCAAGGGCAATGCAGCTCTGCAGTGCCCCGGTCACTGAAGAGATCAGCATGACATCAGTGACTCCCGGTTGTCAACTAAGATTGTTACAAGTATGTGGCAATGCCAGGCATGACTCTGCGACCTCATGGTGCAGTCAGCCTGCCTGGGCAGCGCAATCCACCCCTCGACTCAGGGCATGGCTATCGTTGAGCACCGCCACTATAACAACCAACACATACACTCTCTATCCCGACTCCTACATGATTCCTTCAGCTACATGACCAAACCTCGACATTTGCCCCGTAGCACACAAGTTGCTGCTGGCAAACACCACCTTCATACCCCGAGAGCCGCCTACAGCACAAAAGATGAGTGCGATAGCATGATGCAACGCCCCATTCGCATCACATATACAACACTGGCGGGCACAATGCCTCTCGTAGGATACATGTCGCTTCAACAGACTACCCAGGGAGCAGATGGCAGGCCCGGCCGGCCCCCTGAAGCTCTGCAGCCTGAGGAGCCGTGGTAGAGCACGAGATGATGTTCCAACTGTACCCGCAGCTGGGCCAGACTCGGGGCCAGGCTCGGAGCACTTCCATACGCTCGGTGGACTCCGGAGGCTTGCGATTTACACGTCTTCCGATTCGACCACCTGCACATCGCGCACATCCGTCACATACACCGGGCCCGTGGTCCCGGTTATCCGGAGATGTCAAAAACCTTGTAGGATATGGCGAGTAAGTGTCACATTTACATTTACATTTACATACAAACCACGCTGTGGCCCTCGTGGATGAGCAGGATGTGTGCAGTAGTCACAGACAGCTTGCAATTGAGAGCAGGACTCGGCAGCGCCAAGCACAGGCAGTGCGTGCTCGAGAGGCGGCACAATGTCTGTGCAATCCAGTGCACCAGGAGGACTGGGTACAGAGGGGAGTACAGAGGGGAGCATATGCTGCAGGTCGGCGGCTCTGGCTGCCCCGGGCATGCCCGGGGCAGCCAGCCATGCATGGAGAGCCCACGAACAGCTGAAGCACAGTATCCCTAACACACAAAAGGACTGCATCGATGATGGGCATCAGTGATGGCTACTGTGGCTGCTGTGTCAGAACAGATGCCACGTGGTAGTTCATGGTCGACACCGTGGGTGCCCTTGGTGCAATGACAAGGCATCAGGACTGCAGAGCATGATCTGGACGACAGAAGATCAGTAGGTTGAGGGCATGCGGCAGGGAAGCAGCGTACGGCATCAGCTGTGGAGCCCTCGGTGGTGCCAAAGGCATTGCCGATGGAGAAGTCATCGCGGTTGCACCTCTCGATGACAACGGAGGCGGCATCAGTCTCAGCGATAATCCTGGTGCCGACCTCCGCGCTGAAGCAGTCTCCGTCCACGAACGACTCTGCCACAGCCTGTACCACACAAGCACAGCGTCAGCCTGGGGCTGGCAGGCCGTTTCAAGAGCGCAGCACTTGTTGATTTGGCGTCCAGTGTGATCGGAGGCACACACGCAGACGACCATCGGAGGTGACGCACAGATCAAAGACGCCAGGCTATCGTAGCCACATGCATGATACCATCGCCATGCTGCCAAGTAGGCTGCTCGCTCACCAGTTCACTCACGGCACACAACGGAACCACCGCAATCCGTGTCTCTGCACCCGCTGGTTGGATGCCAGAGACGGCTTTGGCATCGAAATTAGATCGCATCCACAGCACATGCACCCCTGCAAACCAGAAGTTGAGCACGTACCCTGGCCCACACAGCGACGTACGCGACTGCTGTACATTGGGCGTATGCGAACGCAGCGGATGCCTGGTCGCCCTCAACGCACGCGACCGCCTCAGCGCGCGCAAACACGTCGGTGATGAGCTCGACGAACGTCGACGCCTGCCCAAAGCTCACCGACACGACATCCAGGAAGCAGGTGCAGTTCTCGATGGCCTGCGCGGATGCCATTGCGTGCGCCTCGGCCGTCGCGTTTGCCCACGTTTCCGCCGTAGCTGAAGCACTAGAGCATCCAAACGCGTTGCCTTCGGACACGCACGCCGCCTGCGCGCTCGCGAGGGCCGACGCGATCGACACGCCAAAGGCGACGGTGCTGTTCAGGACCTGCTCGACGCTCCCGTCAAAGTCGTCCTTGCAGAACTCGGTCACCAGATTTGCCACTGCGTTGACGTGCGCACTCTGCATGTCGGCAAAGATTGACGCGTTGGCATTGCTCGCACACTCCACCCGGGAGCTGTCGACCCCGATAACCACATCGACCGTTTCACCCCCCTCATCTCCCTCATCACCCTCATCCCCCTCATCCCCTTCATCACCGTTGTCCGGGTCGTCCGTGTCCACTACATCATCTTCGCCGCCCTCATCGCCCTCATCGCCCTCATTTCCCTCGTCTCCCTCATCACCCTCGTCGCCCTCGTCACCATTAAAGTCCTCGATTGAGGGTCCTCCCTCATTGCCCTCATCGCCCTCGTCGCCCTCATCACCCTCATCGCCCTCGTTCCCCTCATCGCCGTCGGTTCCGGATTTGCCTTTCTCGTTTGCCGCGTCAAGAAGGCCGCGTGCAGACCCGGATTGCACGGTGGATACGGCGGCGCTGCTCGGCTCAGGCACCAGCGCCGCTGACGCTGCCAAAAGTGCAACAGCTGTGGCGTAGATCCTGTACTCAGAATTGCCACTCAGCTCGTCTGTAGATCCGCGCGCGTGATCGTAACGATCATGAAGCTAATCAGCCTGCCAGCTTTGACGCGCACTATAGTAGTTAATGCTGAAAGCACCGGCATGCACTGTGGAGAGCACTGTGGAGAGCATGCACTGTGGAGAGCACTGTGGAGAGCATGCACTGTGGAGAGAGCTTGTGCTACTGCTATGTGAAAAAGTGCACGGTCCATTCACCAACACCTGCGATCCTGTTGTAGGCCTAGCTGTAGGGGTGCTCTGCCCGTTTGGATTTGTGATGTCGAATTCTTTCTTCTTCTTGTTCGTTGGTGTGCAAGACAGTAGTGCATGCATGTTGGCAGAGCGCTACTGCAAATGCTGCACAGCTGCATACCACTAGTAGTTACAAAAGAGTACAAGGGCAAACCCACAAAGTGGACCGAGTCATGGAATCAGACAAAAAAAAAAAAAGACAACTCGGATATCACGCCAAACCCAGACAACAGCAGCATGCACAGGCTCTTCACTAGCCACTTTCACCTACTAGTACCCGAGTAGGAAGCAAATTCGTAATAACAACACCTGCTGGGCCCCCTTTTCAGTTCTCTCGAGATCTAACAAGGCTGTGGTGCACGTGGCTGTGTGTTCTGATCGGATGTAGCTTATCCTGCGTGGAGAGCTGAGCTGGAGGGTGCGGCCGCACCAGTGCTGGCATGCATGCGGCCTGGCGCCTGGCGAGGAGCATGCATGCTCGTCACGGCACTGGAAGTTGCAGGGACGGCTGCGCGTTAACACCAATTGCAGCGGCAGGATATGCACGGCACAGCTAGCGCGCATCGAGCCCACGCGAAAGACGACGATCACACACGTAGGCAGAGTCTCTCGATGTATACGGACAGATGGCTGCGAGTACATGATAGACTTGCAGTCCGAACAGCCCGGGCCTCGCGATCGACCGCAATCGGGCAGTCGATGATGGAACGCACATTCTTCTGTGTGGATAGCTTGAGCTGCGGAACGAGGAGGGAATGATGTTTAGGACTGTGGGCTGGATCCAAGTTGGTGTAAACAGCTTGACGCAGCCGGTATTTATAGGCCGGCTCGATCGGCTGGCTGTACCGAGTCCGATCGATATCGCTGCCGCAGCGCGCTGGCGACGTGCGCACCAGCGCCGCAGCAGGGAGTCCTCGCAAGAACTGGGACAGCCCCGATATGTCAGCCTCGTGTGGGTCGCAGATTACGTTGTCAGGCTCTGCGGTTTGCACGGTGCACGTCCACGGCGTGGGGCACAGGCTTGCACAACCACGACATGACAGCAGCAGTGTTCCCGGGCCGCATGCGCACCGTTCGGCCCGGCCGCGAGGCTGAGCAGAGGAGAAGCAGCCTGAGCCGTGATTCTGATGGTGCTGGTGCTCTGTGGGGGTCAGGGTGAGGGCATTGTGTGGGCGTGCGTGGCCGGCATTGGCGCGAGCCTGGAGTTCACGGGACGTGCCGAGGCGGCGGGGCGGCGCCGGACATGGCCGGCACGTGAATGCAGATGCATGTTCATCGCAACGGCATGCATCCGTCGGCAAGGACCAGAAAGAAAAGGACCAGAAAGTTATCCCTCAAGTCGAACAGAAATAGTTCACGTCAACGTCAAGCTCAAGTGCGTGACGTGCTGAGAAGCCACGTGGTACCCACCTGGGCATCGACATCCGCGCACGTGATTTCAAATTTAATATTTATCCGGCCGAGGCCAAATTCACATCCGTGCCAGCGAACTTGCAGCGCGTTCGACCCTGACCGAATACGCTCTTTCACGAGTGCGCGACCGTCGCCATGTACAGGTCGCGCGAATTCTGTGGACCGGTGAGTTTGTCACGATATGCGGTAAGCAGGGACGCAACTTACGTCGTCGCTTCCAGCGAAAAACGCCGAGCATGAGCACCGATCGACAGCGATAGCGGCCGGCGAATGCTCGCGACGTCGACCGGACCTCGCAGGCCGTAACGACTTGCCTCATGCATTGCACGGACGCCCTGCTGATTCACCCTCCATAAATTCGGAGCTCTTACACAGTACCCATGTCGCCCTTGCAGACACACCGTGGCACAAGCCCGCTTTGCCAGCGATTACATGAGGCAAACCACCCAGCAAGAGGTCCAAGTCGCCGTCCACCTCCTGCCACAACCTGAAGATAACTTCCCGTGCACTGCAGCAGCTCCCGTGGACTGCAGTGGAGGGGACAACACGGCGTGTGAGCTCTGCTACAGGCCCAGTCATAAGTGCACATGATCCTTCGGATCCTTCACACGTCACCCATCACACGCTGGCAGCCGCCACAGCGGTAGTGCACATGATGAACACTGCAGCCTGGCAGTGGCGAACGTTTGTTTGTTCCGCTCTCCATGCAACACATGCTTGACGCTCTGGCCCTGCAAAGCCAGAACCGGTGTTCTGTCCATGCATGTCCAACAAGCCACCACCTTGAGTTGGCACTCACCTGCGAAGTGCCACACATTTGCCACTCCATGGCCTGCATGAACCCTGACCCCCATCTGCGAGGATTCCATGCAGCGGGATGCCAGCCATGCAGATCGATCCATGCAGCGGGATCCCAGTACCAGCCAGATTACAACCAGCCAGATGACATGCGTGTTCCTCTGGATACATACTCACCACCGCACAATGCAACACCCTGAATCTGTGGTTTGTCAGTTGTGTCTGAGAGCTCATCGCCACTGGTTGGGTGCCTGTGGCCTGCATGACTGTCACCACATGCATGCTCCACCCTACAGCTACCTAACAAAGGTGCTTCTCTGCATGGAGGCCGCTTGGGTTATGGTGGTTTGGGTTTTGGCGCGCGTGGAGACATTTCGTCGCAAGGAACAAAGGCCCAGCGGCGGCGAAGGGAGGCGGACGGCTGCAGCTGCAAGGCCTGCCTCTCGATGATCATATGCATGGCCTGCCCTAGGCCTGATCATGAAATCGTGGCTCCACTAGTTGCCGGCCCTTCCAGTCGCCGCCCCTGTGGCCATGCCTCCTTCCGTCCGCCCCTACCGGTAGGGGTGCTGTGGCTGATGCCCGTCTGGGTTTGGCGTGATGCCCGCGGCCGTTGACGTTTTCCTTCCTCTTTTCCCCACCAGTTTTGGGCGGCTGAAGTACATTTTCCCGGGCCTTGCCCCCAAAACCAACGTTAGGTACCTCACAACTTCGAATTGCTCAATCGGTACCGGAGGGCCATAACCCAGTGCATGACTTCTGTCTGGACTAGAAGTTGCTTGTATATGCAGGCTTGAGGGCGACGCCAGGTCAGGAGCTCGAGGCCTCGAGGTGTGTCCACACTCCGAGTGTGGACACGAGGCGAGACGCCTCGTTATCCCAGCTGCACATCCTAGTTGGCATCAAGCTGTGTGCCGCAGTGATATCATATACTGCCTTGCACTGCGCGCGGTACCGGTGTACCTAACGGCCACTCGGTGTACCTACGGCCACTCGGGCCCTTGACTGCAGGGGGACGTCCCCCTGTACAGGCCAACACTAGCAAGGACAAATGATGGCGGCGGCAACAGCAAACTGTCAGTTGCGAGCTTGTCAGAGCGCATCGCATGCACGGCCGGCCATCATATTCAAATGCATGCGGCGCGATGCCGCACAGCGGCGTCCTGCCGTTGTGGGGAACTCCTACAACACGTGATTTTTGATTAAATAATTGAAAAACCTGATCAATATTACTAAAAATTATAAATTAAAAATTATTCACAAGCTCCCGCCACGCGTTGTGGCTTTGAGTTTGAGTAACACCGGTGCCACCTCCTGAGGAGATCTTCGAAGCACGTTAACAATTGCAGCTGTTGTGAGATATGCATGCAGTGCATGTGAGTGGCGCCTGTCGCCACACGTGCATGGTGCTGAGAGGTCACTGTGGT
>JAUMHO010000006.1:1065058-1089694 GCA_032360965.1 Ulva armoricana
ATTAGTGATGCTGGAGTGCAGCACATATAGGTGCTGTACTCGACTGTAATATTTGTCTGGTGCATTGTTCTCAACAGCAGCAGTGCAGCTAGCAGAGCCTGGCGTTGCGGGACGTGCAGCCACAGCTGCCTGAATGCATCTCAATGCCCTGTGCAGGGAGTTCAGGGGGGAGTGAGTCATGTGAGCCTGCATGTGGTGGTTTGCATCACTGACACATGGCATGTGAGCCTGTGTATGCAATGTTGCCTCAATACTGCCTGAATGCCTTCCACCCGGTACTCCCAGCTCACTCCTAGCCTGCCCGGCTCTCTCAGCTTCTAGAAGGAGGCTTTGCTTTCTAGACCAAAAGTATTGTGTGTCGACAGACGTCTGTCGTAGGTGCGTCGCTTCAACTTCCTAGAGCTCTGCCGCCGGCCCTCGGTGCTTACATCCGATCTGCTCCGGAATCCATTGGATACGCAGGCCCCCTTCCGCGGCAGCGCCATCAGGTCCTAGCTCTAGACCTCAGACGAGGCTTGTCAGTGTGCCACGCTTACGCAGCTTGAAGATAAGCAGCACTCTGTCACGCGGACAAGCAGCACTCTGTCATGCGCATCTGTTGTAGTGCACGCATGTGCATCTGCAGGGTAATGCGTTGCGGTTGGAAACGGAGTGGAGGTGATTGGATATGTGTGCCACTCGCCATGCTAGTGCGACGGGAACGAGCACTGCCTGTCAATTGATGTGAATATCTGGGGGTCAATTGAAAGAGCCAATAAATCAGGGCCCGGATTACTACTGGTCTTCAAAACACCCCCTTACTGCCCAAAACCAATCACGGCTGCATGCACATTTGCAAATCGTGAATATGGAAGAATGGAAGTTTCGATTGGACGCGGGCTTGCCATATGGTGGCTCTTACCACGCAGTCTTCAAGATCACCAGGGGTCACTACGTAAACTAATCAGCATAAGCTTATTCGATGGTAGGTTCCCGATTTTAGGCCACAGTATAGGAAGGCCACGGGAAAGCAGAGTCTCCTTCCAACTTGCAGCCGTTGATTGTGCTGAACCCACTACTAGTACAGCTTCTACTATAGTACCAATCGTGTTGATGCTTATACTACAGTAGCACTCTTGTTGTAGACCGCCGCACTTGCAGGCCCTGTACTACTAGTATACGATAACATCCCAGCCACCCAACAAAACACCACTGCAGTTGGAACAAGAAAGCCAGGAAGACGAGTTTGGCAGGGCGTCTCAAAGGGTCATTGCTGATTGGCCTCGCAGCGCATGCTGCTGCGCGCGGTGCTTCTCCAGCTGCAGTGAAAGCGTCTGCCCACTTTTGATTGAGGTTTTTATAGCTGCATCTAGCCGCCACTGAGAGCCGCTTGATGCCCAGCCGCGTGGCAGACTCGCACCTATGTGATAGATCATGTGTCCACAAACAAGCTCGGATGTGCCGGATTGAGACATCCCACTCGTCCAACATGGTCCATGTAGATATGCGATGTCCACGTTCCAAACCTGACAAAGCGATCGAGGCCCTGAGCACAAGTCCAGCCTGTGCTCTTGCTTGCAAATGTGTCCGTAGGATGACTGTTGGCCAATATGACATCAAAATTTCACACATGATCAGGCGTGTTCCTTTACTCCGCCAGTCCAATGCCGGGACGTACCAAGGCTGGCCATACTGTCAGCCTCATCTGCACGTTTGCTGCAGGAACCGAGTCAGCAACGATGCCAAGTGCGTCTTTTGCAAGTCCTACAATGGCTCCAATGTGGCTCCAACCCCCCGATATCATGATGCATCCCCCAAAACGCAGCTACCAACATGCACTGCCATCGCGCTTGTCTGGTGACATGTGTGACCATCGGAGGACGGTCCAGTGGTCGGAGGACGATATAAAAGCTGACCCCTTCTTCGGAAGGTCTTGGGTCCGATTCCGCGTGCCCCCCTGGGTTTCGAACACAATCGCGCGCGACCACCTCGCTTAGCACAGGAGGAGGCCCTGTGAGTTGCGTGCGGTTGTCTGAGGGGGGTTTCCAGGTGGCTTACCCCCTTGGCCCGTGGTCCCGGTAATCCGGAGATGTCAAAGTCCTTGTAGGATATGGCGAGTAAGTGTCACATTTACATTTACATTTACATGATGCCCGAGAGCTTGCAATCGCTCGAGCTCCGCAACACACTCCTAGTCCGGAGGATCCTGTTTCCTGTCCTGCATATATGCATGTATACTTGCACAACAAAGCGGCTAGACATCACAAGCACAGGTCAAGCTCTCTCATGCACCGCATGCACTCTCAGAGGCGCTGTTTAAAATATAGTTCTAGGTTCTTGGCCTGAAAGCTGCCACACCATCACATTTCACTGGGGCTGCATACGCTAGCTTGTGGCGCCTTTTCAGCCACGGTTTCAGCAGTTCCCTGCTTGCACGTGGCTTCTATTTGAATTTCCCTGTCAACCATCTCCTTCAAGCAGCAGTGGAGCTCTTTCTTGGGGCGGTGACTGAACACACTGCAGTTGTACATGTTGCTGACTTAGCGACAGCTATCGCTAGTTCAGCAACGCCTCCAGAGTGCTTCCCAACTTCCGATAACAGTGACAACTTGTTGGAATGAATGCTGGCCAAAAACTGCATACGTGGAAACAGCCACACTAAAACATCTAGAGCTGTGCCTGCCACACGGAAAACACTACACCTTCCATACCTGTCTGCACTTGAGACGGGCTCTGAACACCCTGAACTCAAAGGTAGCTTTCAGACACAAACACAGCGCCTCAAGATGTATCGTGTGTTGTACCGTGTATTGGTAGTTGGAGCGCTAATACTGCCATTGGGACCATATGCATGGCCATCGCATCATTACAGATGCAAACGCAAAATCCATGACACTGGCCGTTGATGTAGCATCAACAGCTGCACGAGTACTGCTGCAAGCCTCTTACGCTTGTGCAATTGGAATCTGTGGTGATGTGTGCAGAGGCGTTACTTTGCAGTGCCCGGCTTCTCAACGTCGGCTACCCTCTGTGCCTCTACCTCACATCAGCAGCGGAATGGAACCACCGATCAGCGAGATGTTCTTTGAAAACTAAAATTAACCCACCAACTCGGGTATTACGCCAAACCCAAGCGGGCACCGGCCAGAGTTTATACGGCTGGATCCAATAACTCGGGGACCAGGTACTGGTGTGGGGCGTCCAGGACGATGTTGTGCAAGATCTGTACTATTGCAATAGTGTGATCGGCCCAGCGTGCAAAGTTTTTCTGCTTCCAAGAGCGTGTACCTGGCCTCGTCATGTGCATTCCATGTTTAACAGCTTTGTTGAGCGGCTAACCACAGTCTCCTGGGCTACGTGAAATGCATCTCCAGCATCCATTACCACCATGCAGTGTGTGCTGTGTGCTGTAGTGCTGCAGATTCTGCATGAACGAATTCTTTGGCCTTCAGCGTGCAATTGGGCCCCGGCTCTATCTCCATCAAGCACTGAATAGTTAAATCCAGGCGCAGTACACTGCTCCAGGCCAGTTCTATGACAGAACATCGATCCCTTTTTGAATTATGTATCTTTAGAACTGTGCTGGAAGTTTTGGATTGTTCTATCCCACACAAGGAGCACTCCCCCCTTATCATGATGACACGCAAACCATGCACCCTCTCTCAAAGCGAGGATTGCAAGAATTTATAACAGGGTCTGTACTTTGTGCAAGAACTGTCAATCAGACATCAGACAGCCACACTGCATGGCCAGCTGCAGGTCAAAGTTCTCAGTCATAGTTCATTGTGTACCCTGAACTCAAAGCTGCTCAAATCTGAACTGAATTGTCATGATAGTGATTCTGCACCCATGACTCTAAACGGATAGCTATCCGACCTGGTTAGTCAGGATTGGATCCTATCTAAGGCATGCTTCTTCATCAGTTGGATTCCTAGGCATAACGCTGCCTACCTCTCTACCTCCGTTCCATGCTGTAAATCAAGAGACTTTGGAATTACGATGAGGATTGTCATCTAGTTGCATCAGGGGACAGACTCTGCTGTGGCCTCAGGCAAACACACTTGTGGTAGCCATATTCTGTCATGTCACCGGCATACTTGCCACTTATTTGATGTGCAATGGCATACCAAATGTGAATCCTGACCAAACATGGATCTTGAACGCGTGGTATGCGAAAGACGTCAGCAGTGATCCCTGCACTTGCCGCCACAAACTGATGACTTCTCATACCTGTCAGCAATGGAAGATGCAACACGATTGTGACAGCAGCCATGGCCACAGTCATGTACTGTATTGCAGGAACAGCTGTGTCTCCATTCCTGGCAATGTGGGAAATCCCCGGGTGCTGTGAAAATGAATTTTTAGTTAGGCTTTCAAGTGCCAGAAGGGCATGTGGGAACTGTACCAGATTGCTGTTCACGTCCGGGGTACTTCCTCCCGGGTACTTCGTCCGGGCCCAGCAGCGTTCGGTGTTCCTCCAGCTGCAATCTACTACTTCCTCAGATCATGGCTGCTACCTCCTCAACACAACACTGTGGCTCCGTTCAGTTACAGGCTCCGGTTACAATCTGTACACCTGTGGTACGCAGAAAAAATGAGCAGGCCTGGCAGCACCACGGTGGCCAAGGCACACACCAGACACACTTCTTACACATGCGCACTACAGCCACAAGGACAAGGCACAGGGAAACATGGAACAGCACTCACATCGGTGCTGTGGCTATGGTCAATGCCCGCCTGGGTCTGATCTCCTTTCGCAATACTGGCTCATCAACGGTGTCTACCCAGGGTATGTACGTTGGCTCAAGTGTCACTGAACATTCGTACCCTTGTGCCGCCCTGGCCAGGCTTCTGGTTGATACCTGATAACACACCCGACAGACAGCATTGCTTGTGACCATCCAGTGGTCTAGAAAGACAGCGCATCATGGCATATGCAGCACTGAATTGTGAGTGCAGCTGCAGCTTGACTTGTTTGAGGGGGATGCAGGCTGTGACGCACCCTGGTCAACAATGAATGGGATCGTCTGTACCGGCTTCAGAAGGAATCAGAGGGAGGCAACAAGTTACATTGCCAGCATTGGACCATGACCAGTGCTGGACATGAAGTGGGGACGTGGTGCCTGGCGACTTCTGGCAAATGTGGGCCAATTTTGATGCCAGTTGACGTTGCGAGCCCAGCAAGTTCAATGCTGGACGGACACCTGGACCCGGCAGGTCTCCAGAATTATGGTGCGCAGTCAGCAGCTTTGGATGCACTAAATTCGTAGTGTCGTAATGCAAAACGGCATGCTGAAATACTGCTAAAATGGCAGATCACGACAGATCATGCTGCTCCGAAACATCGAATGCACGGCACCTATATGATGTCTGGAATCTTGTGGCCATTGACGCGATGTGAACGGAACAAAAACACATGTCTACGGTTCGAGATAAGCACGTTCACACAGGCGTTCGTCCAGGTCAGGTGACCTGCTGATCATGTTGACACTCCAAAACGTTGCTCATGCTCTCGCACTTGATTTGTAGATGCACAGATAGACAGCACATGCTCCTGTATAGTGTGGAACGAGCAAAGAAGGAAGTCAAATTTCCGCGGACATACTTCATTAGGCATGGAACGTGCTACATCTGCATCCGAGTGGCACAAGGGAGATTTAGCTTGTAGAAACATCCAGTAGGTGGGTGCATTCGCGCCGAATGGGTTTGATTGAGGTGGATCAGCTGATTTTAACGTTGTCTGGCGATACATGACGGCTTGTGAACCAGCGTGCTCACATCAAAGGATCCTTTGATACAAAATCAGTACCTTTACTCAGGCTAACAGAGGGAAACATTTGCACTGCTTACTTACTCGTATCAACCCCAGCGAGAATGGTGATGTACAAGATCAACACATGCCAACATACGCCAAACGTCCTCAGGCATCAGAGAATCCTCGAAGATTCTACGGTGCGAAGCATTGTTGGACTTCAGAAACGACGCGAGTGGACAATTTCAATTGGTACACCACGGTGTTCGGTGCCGAGGAGTGCATGCCCGGGTAGCCACGCACAACGACCGTGTGCCAATACGCGCGCAGTCAACACCGCGAAATGTTTACACAAATACACACTTGTACAGAAGCTTGACGACGATTGCATATGCGCTTCGTGTACCTGTGCATCGAAGTTTTTCCGAAAGCCTGTCACAAACTGATGCCTGTGACGGTCGCCAAGCACAATTTCTAAACAGGTTTCAGACCGCAGTCGCAGAATGCATAAAATCGTCGTTAAGGCATGGTAGATGTGATGGTTGACAATTGCCATTTGTAAAAAGGCGCTATGAGCGTGCAAAATGCAGGATGCTGACGTCCAAGCTCTTGCGTGGGCAGTACGTCGAGAGCTGGACATTTGTCTTGCAGACTTAAGCATCACTCCTGAGGGCGAAGGATTGGGCCCAACCCTTGAACAGGTGCGCGCCCGTCCGCCTGAAGCGGTTCAGTAGTGTCGAACGCCCCCTTGTGTCAAAGCTTCGCAAATGCCTAACGAAGTCTATTGTACAGGTTGCAGAGGTTAGCGGTCCGGACGGGTACGCCTATTTGATTGGCAAGCTCCTGGCCACTTGGTCAGAGGGCGGACAGCATCCTGAGTCCCTCAGCAAGGCTTTACATCAGGTCTTATCGACGTCTTTGTCACAGCATCATCTCAAGCTAGCTGTTGTTGAAGGCTTTGGGCAGTCTGGCTTGCCCGTGGCAAAGCTACCGGAGCTTGTGTCTGCGGCTGCTGTGAACACAGACCAACAACTGACATTGGCCTTGACTCTTTGCACGAGCGGTCAAGATCCTTGGACTCAGGCAGGTGTGATGTATGATTGGTACCGTTAGTTTATGTGTCAGTTGTCGGAAGCATTCCTTGGGCATCTGCGCAAGTTTCTGTTCTGATGTTGATAGGTTGCTTGTAGGACTGGAGCTACTGTCTCAGCTGCTCACGTTGGCCGTAGCTGGCGACGTTTCGTTTTCACCAGAGCAACTTCATTCAGCCTACAGTCATATCAGAGCACAGGATCTCCCTGTCCAGCTTACTGACCAGCAGCTTCGCCACCTTCTAGCGACTGCCAACTCATCACAGCGTTCGGCAAACTCGACTCTTCTTCCATTCTCAAACCCCTCCGCCAGTCTTTCCGCTGTTGTTCAAGCGCGAAAACTGCCCTGTGTTCCCCTTAACCCTGCAGCTCTGACTCCTCAGCAGTTGCCTGCGGACGGGGCAAGCAACCCATCTACTACTCCATCGCAGCAACTACCCGCTGATCAATTAAAAGCAGTAGCCAAGACGCCTATCCCTGCCTTCAACGTGAAGTCAATTTTGAAGGAGCTTTCTACTCTTGATATGGGGGGCTTGTCAGATGCATTGCGCGAAGCGCAGCCTGCATGCAGCCATAACTCGTCCACACTTACCAGCATATTCAAGGCGTTCCCATCTGCAACACCTGCTGAAATAGCTGGTGTTTTCACTCTAGTAGCTTGCACATCAGGATCTGCAGCGCGAGCTGCGGAATCTGACAATGATCCAAAGAAAGCATGGGATGTGGCTGGACTCGCCAAGGCAATTCGCAATACGTACGGCAGCACTTCCTGGACACAAGTAATCGCCGGCTGCGACAATGCAGCTTTTTTTGTTCCAGACGAAGAGGGGTTTGTGGCACTGCAGCAGCTTTGGGCAGGAGTCAGCGATGGTGCACCTTTCCCAATCGATATGCTCATTCAAGAACCATGGCAAAACCTCAAAGGCCAGCTGACATTTCTTCAGCACGCTATTACGCAGGTTCGCCTCTGAGTATGTGTGTCTCAAAATTGTGTGCATTGTAATGAGGTGGCTGAGCGACAACCTTCCTGTAGCTGCTGTGTGTCCACACCCCACCTCCCAAGTGTCGACATGTCATCTGTGACATTGAAGCGGGATGGGTGCCAGTCGTGTAGATAGCCGTTGCATAGATCACTGCCCAGATCTGACAGTTATTGATGTGTAGTCACCAGAGGTGATTGACTTCTCCAAGAATGAAAGCTCCGTTCATCCACTGGACTCTGTGCCGCCGTGTGCGGACCCTCATGTTGCGGCTTCCGTCGCCAACGGGGCCTGGACATGTCTTGACTTTTTGAGCATACTCGTCGCCGCGAGTGAGCGCACAGAGGAGCTGCCACGGCTGGCACTGCGGATTGTCGAGCCCGCGGTTGTGGCTGCCCCAGATGCTGTGCTCCTTGGCTTTGGCATGCTCGCAAGTGCACATGCCAGGCGGCTGTCACAGAGGCTGCCAAGGCACATCTTATCAGTCCTGGCTCCCAAGGTCGTGTCCGGTCAAACACCCGCATCTTGGCAGGTCCTTCAGCGGCTGTGTCAGCGTGGATTCACTTCATTTCAGCTGGTGCTTCAAGCAGGATATGCGAGTGATGCACAGCTTGTGTCAACCATCTTCAAGATAGCTCAGGTATGGTCTTCCTCACCGTTGTTGCCCCTGATCATCGCGGGACTGCCCATGTTTCATCACCGCGCAGTTACAAGCTCCGCGTAGACATGGTTTGGTAGGCTGTCAAGTCTGCACTGCCAAACTATTACCATGGCTGCATGTGCTTGCTTCGTTCCGCACATGCACCACGCCCCTAGTGCTCGCCTGCTCTGTCACACTGAATGTATTGTCATCGGCTGTGGTATATCTTTTAAGGTTGTGCTGTCGGTGCCTACAGGAGCTTGGTGTTCTCACACCTGTGCTTGAGACAGACAACTACGCCTTCGCCATGGAACTGGCAGTGACTGCTGCGTCCAATGGCACACTGGATCTTGAGCAGTGGCTGCCAGCACTCTTTGCTAAGACCAGTGATCCCTTCGTGACATGCCTGGCATCTTTCCTGCACCGCAAGTATGATGCTGCCACGGCCTCACCTCTCACCAGGCGGAGTGCAGAACTCCTGGCCAAGGTCTGTTCTTGCTTGCCAGTGTTCTGTGACACCATGTGCTATGTTTATTCTGTGCGTACCCGACACTTTCAACTTTCTTGTCTTGGAATCAGGCATTCCAGCGTATCAAAAGGGATGCTCCTCAGGTGGACTGACCAGTCATCCTCGTTTGCAGGCCTTGACACACATTCTGCCTGCCCTTTCAAATGGTGACAAGCTTCAGCTGCAGCCAGTTCTAGCCCTGGCGGTGCAGCAGGATCCGATGTCGCCTTTGCAAGCACTTGTGGAACAGGTCGAGGTGAACTGGCCTTCAGGAACAGAAGACAAGGCTGATCGGCTGTTCAATCAGCTGTATGAGTACGTCTCATTTCTACATATACACTTTGATCATGAGATGTGTCTTTTTCCTTCACCCATGCCTCATGGGGTGTAATTCGAGTCCATGCGTGTCAAGGCCATGTCTCCCAATCTGCATCAGGCGCGGTTTGCAACATTCCTAGTCAGGAGAGTTGGAATGCATATGTTCACAAGTGCCTGCCTGATCAGGTGCTTGAGTTGTCACCTCGGAGATTGTCTTGTCTAAGTGTAATGCAACCACTGTGCATGTAGCCGACATGTCAGCCTTTGATGCCACTTACTCCCAGTAGTGACCGTTTTGTACGAGTGCAGGCACGGTGAGGCTGGAGTGGGAGATCTGGTGCAGCAACTGCGGGAGATGGCTTCCGGGGCAGATGTAGAGACAGCCGAGTACATGGTACAGGACATTTTTGAGGAGTACCCCTTCTTTGCCCAGTACCCAGTCGACAAGCTCCGCACAACAGCAGCCCTCATCGGGACTATGGTCGCCCAGGGGGTCCTCATCGGCCGCTCGCTCTTCGTTGCACTCAAGATGATTTTGGAGTGCCTTCAGGTTCTTTTTCCTTCTCCAGGTTATAGTACAGTTATTCCGCATGCTGGACTATGATTTCTAAGTAGCACAGGCTGTTTCGAGACACCCTTCGAACAGTTTTATTTGACCACTGTATTGACTCGTGCAATTAGCCTGCAGTACAGTATACACTTCCTGGCGATATCGTGGTAACAACTTGGCACTTTTGCTCTCGCTGTCCCAGCCCCTGTCAAGTTTCCTGAACCCCTTTCTCAGGTTATTTCCTGCGTGTACCCGTCAAGGCTCAGAATGAAGCACAGAGCAATTGCTCCTCTGTTGTAGTGGTTGACCGATCCGTCTTGCAAGCTGATTTTTGGACGTGGTCATGCAGATTGCTCCAGCCAACGAGCCAGCGGCTGTGGGCCGGCCGACTGCAGACCAGGCAGCACACCTGCGCGCGTTTGCAATCAATGCTCTACGGGCCATGGCCCCCGCCTTCCAAGAGCATCCCCAGTTCTGTGAGCGAGTCCTACAGTCATCTGAGGCTCTCAAGGATGACCCTGAGATCTACAGCTTCCTGCGGCAGGCTCTTGCCGCAGCAGGTTCCTCGCCGTTTGTGAGTTTGGGAGGCGATGGCCTCTCCGGCGGCATGGGTGGTCTCACTGGTGGCCCTGACATCGCGTCAGGACTGCAGGCCCGCCGCTCTGGCGAGACCGTGACTCCACGGGTTTCCGATGCGCCAGCAGCACAGATGAACAGCTCGGCTGAGCTGTACCAGAAGTCCCTTGAGCGCAAGGCTGCAGCACGCATGCTGTGGGAGAGCGTATGTTGCCCTGTATCAGTGCTGAAGCATGGTCTCTGGCATGTCTGTCCATCCTTAATTTGTTGGCACCAGGCTGTATTGACCTTGCACTATCACCGGCCGCACTCGCGCTGTGATGGTTCCAACTTGCAGATCTGCAGTCGTGGGTGGGTGCTTCTCCACATGTGGTTATCCCGGCCGAGTGCACGTTGCACCATTTTATGCTGCAAATCGTTGTGGCTTACAAAACAAGCTTCGGCAAAGCAAAGGCTGCCACTCTTGCTATGCTGACACAGTATTCTGCATCTGTGACCTGTCGCCTGATTGCCCTGAGGAGCTGGTCGGACAGAGTTATGCCAGTGCAGGGAGGCTCGCGTGGAACGTCAACACCAGATACCAAGACGTCTGACCGGGTGTTGTTCCTGATCAACAACTTCACAGCGGAGAAGGTAGCATCGACTGGCAACGACATCATGAACCTGGTGTGCACGGACCACCAGCTGTGGTTTGCATTCCATCTCGTGCGCGACCGCGCCGCGAACGAAGTGCAGTTCCACAGCGCGTACATCCAGATGCTTCTGCACATCGGGAGCAAGATAATGCTGCGGACTGTAGTGGACGTTGTGTGCGAGGGCATCATGTTCATGTCCGTTGTCTGTGTGGAGGGCCAGAACTTGAAGGAGAACTCAAACATGCGCAACATGCTTAAGGCTCTGGGGGAGTTTCTGGGCCGCCTCACACTTGCACGCTCCGTGCCGATCCTGCGGCGCGACCTGGACCTCCGTAAGCTCCTGATGGACGGGTACCAGTATGGCCGCCTGGTGGCAGTGATGCCGGTCGTGACGAACATCATGCAGCAGGCGTACGAGTCGCACGTGTTCCGGTCGCTGAGCAACCCCTGGGTGAAGCTGGTTTTCGGGCTCCTGTATGAGATCTACCAGCTGCCAAACCTGAAGATGATGCTCGCGTTTTCGTTTGAGACGCTTTGCAAGACGTATGATATCAAGACAGACGCGGTGCAGCCGACAGCGTTGCTGAGCACGCTCTCGCGGCTGGTTGAGACCGCCGCAGACTTCAAGGCGGCAGCGCCTCGGGATGCGATGGGTGATGCGCAGCAGGCAACCCTGCAGTCCCTGCCAGTAGCACCAGTGCCCACAAAGGCACAGACGATTGCTGGGCCGCTGCCTGACAGCATCGACGGGAGCAGGACCAGCATGGGTGGTGCCCCTGTGCCGCCGCCGCCGCCGCCGTCGGCAGGCCTGCACCAGCACATCAAGATCCCGCAGGAGCTGCTGCCGCATGCGGAGCAGCTGCACCTTGTGGCCATCACAGCTCAGTGCATGGACCGGGCTATCAGCGATGTGATGGCGTCCGCCGTGGAGCGCTCAGTGAATATCTCGTGCAAGGCAACGGCAAGCATCGTGTTGAAGGACTTTGTGCAGGACCCAAGCGAGGCGCGGCTGCGCGCAGCGATGCGAAAGATGGTCGCTGCGCTGACTGGCAGCCTCGCGGCCGTCACATGCCGCGAGCCGTTGCAGACGGGTCTGCTGCAGCAGCTGCAGCACGCACTCAAGAACGTCTTTGTGCCGAACCTTCTGGACGATGTGGCTGCGGCGATCGCCCGCGCCAACCACGCCATCGGCTGCGAGTATGTGGAGCGTATCGCTGTTGAGAAGGCACTGAAGGACATTGAGGAGCACCTCAAGAGCGTGCGTTCTGTGTGGACGTTTGCCTGCCCTGATTCATGTCCAAGCTAGCCCCACAGCTGTGAGCTGTCGAGCTGTGAATGCCTGATCAGCATCGGCAAGAGCATTCTTCGCACAGTTCAAGGGCATTGCGATGCGTGACCTCCTGGGATAATGCTTTTGTGCACCGACAGCTGGCCATGGCAGCAGCTCTGTTTGTGATACGGGTAAATTCGAATTACCTATGACGTCATGACCAGATTGGCAACGCCAAGTCGTTTGGTCTCAAAGTGAACTTAGTGACAGCGGGCTTCTACCCTCGTATTGTGATATCGTCTTTCGTGTCTCTTGCAGATGTAGAACTCTCACTAGTGTGTACTTTACGGCTTGAAAACATGATGGCATGACAAACATGCGGCACTATGCAGTCGTTCGAGGTTCGTCGCCTGCATCAACCAGGGCAGCAGTTCGTTGACGTGAATGCGCACTCGCACCAGCTGCAGGGTGTGCCAGCAGTTCTGCAGCTGCAGCCTGGAGCACCTACGCCACAGCAGGCTGCAGTGTATGACACGTTCCAAGCTGCGACCCGCCGCAACGTCAGCCCTGCATCCCTGGACCAGCGTTTCCGGAACTGGCTAGAGGAGATGGACCTCCTGATCGATGCAAACCCGACGCTGGCATATCACACAATGAAAGACAACCCCACGCAGAAGGCAATCATGGAGGACATCTCGGCTCTCAGTGAGCAAGTCAATGACCTTGGCCACATCGAGAAGATGGCAGCTGCACTCTTCAAGTGCGGCACAGTTGATCATTTCATTCTGAACTCTCTTGTCCTGGTTGATCTCCTTGGGCTATGCTAGGGCTTTTCCCTGGTTCATGTCGATTGTAGCCATGTTATATTCGTATTGATTATGTCATCGCTCATGTATTTTGTTTGCCATCAATCCGCTTGCACACAGGCTAGAGTAGCACACGTCTGTTTCTGGTTTGTACAGAGTGGTTAGCTTGACTGTGACGGACACTGTGATAGTCCTGCGAAGACGGATCCGTCTTGCAGGCACATGTGGAGCTCACAACCCTCCCGCTACCGTGTCACCCTCTCCGTGGTCATTATTGACCAGCTGCTTGGTAATCAGCGCAGTGTGACAGCCGCGTTCATCACGCAGCAGTGGCAGCGCCTGCCCGAGAGTGAGCGATGGGACACCGGCTTTGTGGAAATGCTGGTGACACTGGGCATGATCCACTTGGGCGACCTAGACCTGCAACTTTCCATGTCGCTGAAAGCCCTTGGAGCTGGGTCCCCTGATGCCAGTTCTGCGGCTGATGCCACAGGGCCTCATGTCGACCTGTTCGAGAGCATTCTGAAGAAGTACATCCTTGCTCGTGAGAAGACCAATGTGTTTGTCCAGGACCTGCAGGTGGGTCCCACCGCAACTGACCCTGCATGTGCTGGTACCGCTGCATGGAATCCGTGATGATTGAACGTTTACAAAGTGACGCAACACCAAGCACACGCTTCCATTTTCTTTGCGCTGAGCAGTGCTTGGCAAGTGTTTCGTGAACTGACTCTGAAACGTTCTGTCAGCGAACACGACTGCGATTAGACAGGTGAGAGTGGAGGGCGCAGACTCAGGGCAGTGTGTGAATGCAGTGTTCCATTTCAGCACTGTATGCACTGGAGGCGCGGACAACAATGGATGCAGAGACGACACGGGTTGCCGCTGTTCGGCGGCTGTTCGCTCTGTGCCAGCAGGCGACGGCCGAGCTCGAGCGGCACCTCGCCAATGGCAGCAGTGGCGTGTCTCTAGCCGCAGAGCCGCGCATGTCATACTGCGAAGACGCCGCGATTGTGCCGCTGATGACCTCAGTCAACTACAACAACTCGATGAACCATCGCCAGCAGGTCTGGAACATCATCGAGAGATGGAACGCCGAGTGTGAGAAGTCTCCTGGAGGGCCACCGGAGGAGCAGAAGGTATGTGACCACCCACATGTGAGATGGAGTGTGGCCAAATGAATTGCCGCTTCACCCCGCTTGCCAGGTATTAGAAAGCTCTTTCTCGGCTTGTCTCAATCGCGCAGAATGAATGGTATGCTGGCTTTATGTGTGCCATTTCTGTGTTGCCTATCTCTGCTCAGCAATTTGATGATTGAGAACATTCTGGTGTGCTGTGTGCAGATGCATGCTGTGCAGCACCTGGCAGGCACTCCCACGTTGAGCGATGGCAGTGGAGCCCAGCTCTTCCTGCGAGTTGCCTTCGACATCCTCATGGTGCACGGCACACAGCTCGCCTGCCTCCGCAAGCCTCCCACCCAGATCGTGGCGCTGGACAACTTCCTGCAGCTGATCGGCATGCTCATCGCGCACGAAAGCATCGAGAAGGCAACCCACTTTGCAAAGAGCATGATCTTTGCGGCCGTGGAGGCGTGCCGAGACGCATGCCGCCGCCGCAAGGGCGCCTTGCTTACACGTCCCCTGCACCGCATCTTTATTGGCATCGTCAATGAGCTTCTTGTGCTGGACCGCGTGCCGCTGTACATCGGCCTGGATGCTCTGGCACACGGCCTGCGTCACCTGGAGCCCCGCGCATACCCAGCTTTCAGCATGTCATGGCTGGAGATTCTGGCACACCGCAAGGTCATGGTGCCCATGGTCAGCGTGCGTTTCTTATCTACTCTGTTGCCATTCACGGCATGATACACGGCACTGATTGCATGGCAGCGGCTCTTGACTGAACATTGTGTTGCTGTTCATCATTCGCAGCAACAGGCTGCTACACTCTGCCGTATCAGCGCATGCAATATCAACCAATCTAACCTGGTTACGAGTGCTGAGTCTGCACAGGAAAGCACTGGAGCGGAAGCTGCTGCTTGGCCAGCCAGTGGACATTCATAAAGTAGCAGTTACCGCAGGCACACGTGTGAACGGCATCTTCCACGGCGTGAACACTCACAGGCACAACCCATAAACCATCCATGCAACCAGAGGCCCAAGCGTCCCAATGCAAGACAGTATCTGCATACCAACATGCAGCAAAAACCACATTATGAGTACAAGACCAAAATCGGATAGCGTGTTTCGCTACGGGAAGCCCTGCGGCCGAGACACCACACATCCACTCTTCCTGTGCATTTGGGCATTGCCCTTCACCATTCATGACGTAGTCGAGGACGAGGTTGCGCATGGTTGGCTCCGGCTGGCATCGTTCAACTCGGTTCCTGGTCGCGTGATGTGAATGCAATGAAGCACACAGCACAGGTTGAGTGTGTGCTTCTCTGCAGGGGCCGCTGAAGCACCAGATGCAGGAGATATTCGTGCAGCTGCTTTGCATGGCATTCCACATGCTCGCGATGATGCTTCGCGAGTCCCGAACAGCTGAGGCGTCATCCACTTACTACAACGGCATCTTCCGCATGCTGATCGTCCTCATGCACGACTTCCCAGACGTGCTGTGTGCCAACCATGTCAAACTCTGCCTGCACCTCCCCGCTCGCTGCGTCCAACTCCGCAACATCATCCTCTCTGCCTTTCCCAAATCCATGCGCCTGATCGATCCCAACATTGCGAGTAGCAAGTTTGACAAGATCCCGGAGCTCACGGAGGACCCGGCGGTGAGCACACCACCGTGGGATGTGCTCGCCGAGCGGCAGCTCCTCACCGAGGTCGACGCATACCTCAAGAGCCCAAACTTGGACGGCGCGCGGTCATTTGTCCTCTCGCTGCCGAAACGGCTCGCCGTGCCGAACGGTGGCGGGGCGTACAGCACCGGCGCGATCACCGCTCTTGTCCTCTGCGTCGGGCTGTCGCATATCTCGAGCGGCTGCCGCGGCACACCGGTGCCCAAAAAGTCCCCCGCGTTCCACCTGTTCCTGTACCTCGCGAAGGAGCTGCCTGCGGAGGGCCAGCGGATGATGTACGACGCGATGGCGAACCAGCTGCGCTACCCGAGCTCGCACACGTACTACTTCTCGTGCATGCTGCTGTCGCTGTTCCAGGAGGTCGGGAAGGAGGGCCCAGCGCGCGAGATCATCACGCGCGTGCTGCTGGAGCGCGTGGTAGCGCTCAAGCCGCACCCGTGGGGCACGATGGTGACGTTCTGTGAGCTGCTGCGAAACTCGCAGTACAACTTCTGGAGCCACGACTTCATCAAGTGCACGCCGGAGATCAACTCGCTGTTTGACACGCTGTACCATGCGGAGAGCGTGAGTGCGACTCTGACCCAGTCGCTCGCACTGCCAGGTGTGGCACGTGCGCACGGCTGAGCAGGTGCGCGTGTGGCCTGTGTTCACCGGCCGCTAAGCCGTCATGTACAGGACCTGGGGACGGCCGTCGGCCTGACGCAGGGCGTCCCTGCGAGCGCGCGGTCCGGTTCAGCAGCAGCTGAAATTTATAGCACTGTGCGGCGCTGCCGCAAAAGTACGTCTCCGTGCATTGGGCAGGTCGCCAACCTGCCAGCACGATGGCGTACAGGAGAAACAGATTCGGGTTGTGTCCAGTGCCGTTTCAATGATGGTTGGCATCTTTCCAGGAGTTGGCTGGGCAGATCACTCTTGCAGCTCAAGAGTCGAGGGGTCACAGGTGTCTCAGGACAATTCCTGTACATGACCGGGTGAGAATGGGAGTACCCGATGATGGTATAACAGACATGGTTTTCGTGTTCAGATGTGTCTGCGGTGGGGAGGGGGTTAGGAGATGAAGTGTGGAAGGGATGTCACTGTCAACAATGTTTGGCGTGGTCATAAACCAGCTTGCATCGGCAAGGCTGTGTTCAGAGTTTGCAAGTGTACACAAAGACAGAGCCCAGACGATGTGACCATGTCATGATGCATCATGTGTGACGTTGCATCATGTGTGACGTTAGGTTACCGTATGACCTGACCTGAGGGACGTTGTTGGTTGTTAATCCTTCAAGTCACGTGCTGTGCATGATAGCTGCGTGCTTCAGAGGGCCACGTGCCAGGGCCAGACGGATGTTTGCGTGTTGGATCATGATTGGATGTATAAATTCCCGAATGAGCCATTCTTGGTGGCCACGCACTCGCTGGGTGACGATTTTCCGATGTAAAGTTGCCTCTGACCGTCTTCATGCTGCTGACTCGAGCTGTGTTACATGGAGATGACCACAGCAGCCTGGCATCGCCACGAGGCCCATAAGCAAAATACCACTCGTGCTGTGTGATAAGCACCATAGCCGAGCTTTCGGTGTATCTACAGAATTCAGGCACACAATGTGATTCAGTGGGGGACATCAAACAGCAGCACCTGCATAGTCACAGCTGGTACCATACACAGGCAACTCTAGGGTAGCTGCGGTTGTCCAGCCTGCAGCCAACCGCTTTTGACATTCCTCAGCAAGTAAACTAAACCACATGTGGCTATCATCACCAGTGCTACTGGTATGCCTGTTTGTGAATTGATGAGTTGTATACGTACAGAATGCTCAGAATTCCACAAGCCGCCTGTCTCCGCAATCACTGAAACACATGTCACGGCACTGCCATCAACACATCGCAAGAGCACTTGCGTCATACGCGAATCCTACAAAAGCATAAGGCTGGCCTTCAAGTGCTCATAGGCCGACTGCACAGCATGAAAGCGATGCGCCTCGTTTCCCCGCCCGACAGGACCACACGCATCTGGATGATACTTCTTCGCCGCGCGCAGATACGCAGTCTTGAGTCCCGCCTCCGTTCGTGGTAACGCCGACAGCTCTAGTGTCCGCAGGTGCCGCTGGCACTCCCCGTCGACGGCTGCTGTGTCTTCAGGGCCGCCGCGCCCCCCCCCTATTGCGGCGCGGGCCCCCATGTGCCACCTGGCGCCATTCCAAGCCTGTGCGGACGGCCCGCGGCGGCTGCCGTGGTTGCGCGATCGGAAGGCGTACTCGAAATCGCTGTGGTCGTCAAATGTAAACCAGCACTGCTCCCCGAACACGCTGCGGCCCTGATTTATGGCCTCACCTGCGGTGCCGGAACGGGCCGCACCAAAGCCTCTCTCTCCGTCCCCTCCATGCACCTGCACTGAGCCCCTGGATTGGACCGCACTGCGTTGATTCTGTGCGACACCGCCACGCGAAGTATGATTACACAAAAGACTCGAGACACGGAGTCGACCGGACCAATCAGTGGCGTTCAGGCCGCCGGGAAGAGCCCAGCCAGCTGCCACCAGAGGCGCGCCTCAACAGGGCTCAGCTGATGTATCATTCCTGTTTTGAGTACACAGCAAAAGTGGCTGGCACGGAAATGGGAGCAGGCCACCGCAACTTTCTCACCGTACTCACGAATGTTGCAGCAGCGGGGCCCCCTCAATATCCGAATATGCTGCTAGCTATGCTAGACATGCCTCACACCGCCGGGACGAGCCCAGCTGCCGGGAACTCCGCATGAGTACATCATTTTGCACTCCAGGCGATTGGCGCTGGCACAAAGCGAGGGGCATGTACAGCCGCCCAAAAGCACGAGGTTCTACCTCTTGGATCCAATCCACGCTCACCTGTAGGGAGCACACATGCACGCGTCCTGGTTGCATGTCAGCCCGAGTGCCTCGTTCACGCCATGAAGCATACTCTGAACGATGTTCGTGAGGAGCACAGCACCGGTGGTGTACTGCTTGCCTGTGGTGAATCTGCTACAAGAGACAAGCTGCACTGCAGTTTAGCGGCCACAGGTCAACATGCATGGACTAAGTCGATGTAACGTGGATCAATATCGATGTCACACCGTGTAGCGGCTCCAGCTGCCCTCACTTCGGAGAGACGCACGCTCCCGCGCGTGCATCGTCGCCCACCAAGGATACACATCCTTGAATCGTGGCGTAAACGCCATGCCTTGGGCAGCACCCCTCGATCTCCCTCCCTCCGACCCTCGAGCGTTCTCCGCTCGTGCACCGCTCTTGTCAGCCTGCCTCTCCCAACCAACACCCCTGCCGCGTGTCGAATTCTGGCTGGATCCCTTCCCCCTTCGATCTCTGCAGCGACCCGATGATCGCCTGTCGCTGCGCACGTTGGCCCTTGTGCGTTGGCCCGAAGGCTTGGACCTGTCGCTTGGCGTTCGTGATGGCATTTCAACCTTGAAGTAGTCGCCACACACTTGCATGTTCTGGGATGGCTTTCGTCTTGTGCTGCTGCTGCTGCTGCTGAGAACATCGTGGTGCTCGTCTTGGAGCTGTTGACACGGGTGAGCGACTCCTGGGCGGTTGACGCCAGTGATTTCGTCTAGGAAACTGAAAGGGAAGGCGCCTGAGAGATCCTCTGCTGATAGAGGTGTCCAGGAGCTTGTTGCTGTGAGCTTTGCTCCATGTGGCATTGTGCTCATCGCAGCGGCATGCTGTTGTACTGAAGCTGCAGAGGGAGACGAAAGGCGCTGAGTGGACTTGTAGACTTGATCTTCATTGCGGCGGAAGCCGGTGGTGGGTTTTAAGGGCTGCGGCTCAGAGGTGGATGGTTTTGGTTTACTGATGTGCTTCAGTTGTTTCTGTGCAGCCGTATGTCGTTGATGCCTTGGCCCTGCATGCTTGGATTGAAAGACTTTGTGCGGCTTAAAGTTGGGGTATTGCAGGCGGTTGGTGGCTGCGGGAAACGGTATCTCGTCTTCATTGCTGCAGTCTGACCAATCCATAGATCGCACTAGCTGGCGCCTCGATCGCTTGAGGCGCTTGTTGAAGTGCTTCCATGTCGAGAAGTCGTCCTCCTGCACCATGTCAACCTGGCTGTGGAGACAAGAGCTTGGCTCAGCTTGCGAAAGCATGCATTGCAGGTGTATTGGACTGGCCGTAGAGGCTCAGGTCTACACTAGCAATGCGCTTGCGCGCGATGGAGGCAGACCCCAACGGTCACCTGGGCTCAAGCCGATTCCTGAATGCCGAGATGATCTTGAAAAATCAGTATACTCTAATCATTTACGCGTCTAACTGCACCGGCGTGTTTAATGATCATCTGGACTGTGCCATTGCGACACGGTGACATACACCGTGACAGCGGACACACCTCTTCCGGGGCCAGCCTCGACGCAGCCGCAAAGCCTTGAGTGTTAACGTACTGGACGTTGGATGCTGGGAGCGATGCGCGTGTCTGGCTTCTGCCAATGACTGACGAAGCAACGAGTCTCAACGAAGATCGCATGCCGTGGAAGCGAGCCACGCCTGTACATTCGATCACATCGACAAGCACGCAGGTACTAAATTACCATCCATCATGCTGTCGACACTGGCCACAGGTCATGGTGGGCATCGGGTGCTCCATGCGAATCCGAATCCAGGATGCCGCAGTCACGGGTAGCGCAATACTGGGCAACCTTGCAAGCATTCAGGATGGCCTCCAAAAGTAGTGTTTGGGGAAAGCCGAGTGTAGAGGTGTACGTTCAGGCAGTGGATGAGAGCGAGTGGACAGAGCTCAGCTGCAAGGCTTCGTGTCAGCATGTACCAATTCCACTCCGCCACTGCACCGACACCGCCTGTGCACAGGTACACCAGCCCCTGGCAGGCAATGACTGCCATTACATAGCCCTGTCAGACCGCAAGATCCTTGTCCAACTAGAGCACCTCAGCGTGACCAAGATGGCCCAGTCATCAGAGGCACCTCTGATCAAATCTGCCCAGGCTAGCTTGGTTGTACCAGCAGCTGGGGAGTATGGCCAGTCACAAGCCTTCGACACCATATCGTTTCACCGACTCCATAAGAGATATAAAATTTGTGTCCTGTACTGTGTCCAAACGTCGAATTCATCGCCTACAG
This sequence comes from Ulva armoricana, assembly GCA_032360965.1. Taxonomy (NCBI): domain Eukaryota; kingdom Viridiplantae; phylum Chlorophyta; class Ulvophyceae; order Ulvales; family Ulvaceae; genus Ulva; species Ulva armoricana. Next base: position 1,086,054 of record JAUMHO010000006.1, read on the forward strand.
GTCCGTTGTGGCTGGACCCGTGGCTGCACTTGCCAAGATTGCTGACCAGCCATACAGCACGGCGTCGTCATTGCTGCAGGCTAAAGCTCCAGCATGATCAGTTTATTGATCGCCGCCTGCTGCTCGCAGCCAGTGTGGAGCGTGTGCAGGGCAGGGACCACCTGCACAAACCCGTTTAGACCTACGTAGGGCAGCTCCACGCAATGCTCGCGTTTTCGGCACCCCATGCCTTTACCTCTGGTCTGCCTATGCCTTGATCAGATTACGGTGTCTGTCCGTGGATGCTGACATCTTCTCCCTTCCCACGGCCATCCAGCCTCACCCTTGACCTGGCTCATCAATTCTGTATGTACGTGTGCAAGGATGGCCTCGGCATGAAACGTTTGCACAATCTCAACCCACCACAGCTCCGTATCGTCCGGCACAGTCCTTTTCTAGCCCCAGTCTCAAGCCTTGACGTGCCCTTTCATAAGGGTCTGGCATCAGCTTTTGCAAGCTCTGGCCACAGCCAGTAAACACAGCAAGCATGAACTAAAGCTTGAGCAGAAATGAAATCACTTTCCTTGCTCACGGAGTCGGCTAGATCCCAAACTTCTACCAACACCTGCTATCCGTGAATTCACGGCCGCAGACTGTCAGACCACAATTCGGCATGGTGCACAGCGTGAGGTGCTGCTCATGCTCATGCTGCTCATGCTGCTCATGCTCATGGGCCATCCTTCAACCATTCCATGCGTTCGTGTCCCCCAACGCCATGCCTGGAAGAACTGCATGGCTGATGTTGTCTTGCCATCAGCAACGGGCTGACTGCTCTTCAGCTTGTTGTTGACAACATGGCTCGAGAGCGGATTGCCTGCCAGCTGCAGGAGGCGACCCATGCACGTCAGCCCTGAACGAATGCTGCAGGCAACAAGGTGCCTTGAAGAAGCAGTGAACACGTTGCCTTGTGATGTCGTCCAGCTGCTGGCCAGCTGTGATGGACGGTGGATGTGATTTTCAGCAGGCGGACTCGTAGAACCTGGACCCGTTAAGGACAGGCCTGGCCCTGAAAGCTGACATGGCCTTTACATCTCCAACGTTGACTGCTCTGCATGATTGCACAGATCGGTGCCTGATAACGTTTCTCTGGGAGCTGTTCCCACTGTCCTTGCTGCGATTATCTGTGTGTAAGTACACCCAGGTAAACATGCCGTGCACGTTGTTGTGGCCTGCCATGCTGCACACATACTGCAGTGCAAGACTGGTGTGGCTGTATTCAGAGTGACTGCGAACGCGTATGGAGTGTCTGAACATCTCTGATTCAACCTCACTGCCAGCTTGGCCGTTCCGGTTTGAGTGGTGTCTGACATATGTGCAAATTGAGTGCGCCAGATGCTGCTGTGGGCCCCCAGTCACTGGCCTTCCTCGTTTGTTTTCAGATGGACACTTTCCCTCACAAACTATCCGTCTTGCTTGCTCGGTTCCACTGCAAGAGACTGCCGTGGTCGACTGTGGCAAGGTGGTGGCTGGTGTCCTCGTTGCTGGCCCAGGTTTTGGCCCTCCTCCCCGAAAGCACTGACATTCCCTTGCGGCCACTGCCGTTCGATGCATCAAACGCGTTGTTCACGCGCCGTGGGGAGCGACGAATTTGCAAACAACAGGAGAGGGTCCGGATCACTGGAGCATTGTTTTGCATACATAAGGCCAGCATGCATCAATGGGAGTCAAGTAGACGTGGTATTGACGCATCGCAAGCCGCTCACTGCATTGCCCCCTTGGGACGGAGAGCACGAGCTGTACAACGAGAAGATGCGAACCATGAAGGACGGAAAAGCTGCAAAAGCTTGTGATAACGATGGGCTGATTGAAAACTGTCGGGGTGCGGACTTGACCGATCATCGTTTTTCGCGCGGTGCTGCAGATCCGTCACTGTGTTACTGCTTCACCGCGCGGTCATTATGCAGAATTCAAATGGAATGAGAAAGCGGAGAGCTGCTACACGGTACGATACTCACTTTGTATGTGGTTAGTTTAAAGTCCGTGGCCAACGCGTTGGCCTGTGGAGAGGCTGCAACACGCAAACAAGCTGCTCCCTGCAGTTCACACTTCAAGGCTTCGAAAGGCTCACCACGGATGCCATGGGAAAGCTAAGGCTGCTTTCAGACGATTTTGAGCTGTGTGGATTTCCATGGTATGTCGAGCTCGTCTGTCGCGTCGGTCGATCGTTTCGCCCCTCCGAAGAGGGGCACTTGCACTGGGCTGGCAGCTCAACTACCAGTTACACATTCGTGACTGTAGGAACCTGGAAGTATGTCCTCAAGGGCACGTCCTGGATGCGTCTGACAACGGCCGTTTTTTGTCGTGTTACCTGAAGCTGCTCGACGTCAAGCTCCTGCCTGCTGACGACCTGCCATACGTTCGATTCGAGATCACCCTCGTCAATCGCAAGGATGACAGAAAAAGCTTCACGAGAGGTACTTTTACCACCACATATATCTTCACCATAATGCATGACTTGACACCGCTTGGCCGGGCTGGGCGAACTAGCGCTTCTCAAGGCCCCTGGTGTTCTATGGTCAATAGACGTTTCGCACCACGTAACCGCGAACCTGCACTTTTTCAACAACACATCTGTAGCTTTTCGCACAGCTGTTGACCGCTTTGCTCATGCGTGCTTGTTGTGCTCGTGCTTGCTTGACCGCCCTTGGCGATTCCTGGCCTCTGTTCCGTTTTCCGTGTATCACGGAATGCTAACATGACCTGATGAGCTGCATTGGCAGGCATGGTTAACCTCAGCGTGCTTGGCATCTGCTGTCGAACGAAGCATGCACTGTCACCACCACTGCTGGGTAACGTCGGGAGTTCCACCTAGCGTCCATGCGCATTGCGTAGCTTCATGCAACGCTTAGGTGGTGCTCAACGATATCAAGCAGATTGCTGTAACGCACTGCCAACAGTTGTGTTCCGCAATTCCAAACGAGTCATTTAAGCGCTCAAGCGGAATTCCGCACCGACGTATTAGCTGGTGAAGATTCAATGCACCTGTGGCACAGCGTTTGATGAAAAGATCTTGGCCTGTTTATCGGTGTTTGCTTTGTGCAGTGTTTGAAAACCAGTATGGACAGCATGTCAACGCAACATGGGGCATGCCGGGATTCTTGGAGCTCTCAAAGCTGCGCGCCATGCGGGAAGCATTCATGCCGGATGGGAATCTTCAGGTCCGAGTTCGCATCAGGAAACTTGTAAGGGCCCGCGATGTTGCAGTCCTCCGGCAGTGCACAGTGGCTGACGTTCTGGCAGTACAGGTGCTTTTCTCTGCCTCTGTTGTCTTGCTTTCTTGCTCAGCAAAGACACTGCAGGCCGCGCTTAATTCCGTGAAGCATGTGCTGTGCTGTGATGCCACAGGTCAGATCGAACATTGCATGGCCCAGGCATCATTGGGCTAATCAAGACATGCTGTGTTTCTCTGTCAGAGACGGTGCTTGCTTCCAGGTCTACTGCGCTGCATGAACGCACGCAGCCATTACTGAAGTTTTCCTACATTTGATTTAGACCTGTGGGCCACTTTTCACCATGAGTGTACCACGGACTTTGGCTCGGCTCCTTCGGATCAGGCTCGACGGGAGCATAGATGGCGGCACATTGAACACTTGCTCTTTACG
>JAUMHO010000006.1:1089794-1112376 GCA_032360965.1 Ulva armoricana
CCTACCAGTAGGGGTGCTGTGGCCGATGCCCGTTTGGGTTTGGCGTGATGCCCGATTTCTTTTTTTTTTTTTTTTTTACCACGTGTGCATCCACATGTGCATCCAGCTTGTCAGTGCTGAGGTGAATAAAGCAAAGAAGTGTACACTGCCGTGGTGTTCGCTGTGGCACACAAGACTCCATATTTCCCATCGCCATTGCTACTTCATTCACAGAGACTTGTATGACACGGGCAGCAACGTGTCCCTCTGTGTCATGCAGGGCACTGGTGACAGCACAGATGCAAGCACTGCATGCATAAAAGAGCAGATCACTGAGTGGATAAAGGGCGACCACTCTCGTCTGCGCTCAGACGCAACAGTGGTGTGCAATGCTATCCTCAAGGACAAGATCCTCTCCCGGCGCATCTGCCGGTACATTGACCGGCAAGCAGTGGAGAACCTCAGCCACACGAGGGCCCCGGAGACATGTGGCATCGTGACCTGCGAAGATGACACACCGGGCGACGCACACCTGGGACCAGCGTTGTTGAAGCTGCGAGACGTCATGGTCCACAAGCGTGCCCTGCGCAAACTGCTCACATACTTTGGAGGCTCTCGGCCCCACGCAGGTTCCCGCCCCTGTCACCCCACGCATGCCCTGTCGCGACACTCCGTGCCTGAGCCTCAACCGGTGTTCACGTGCATCATTGATGAAACAGCTCATTGCTGATTTGAAGCAAGCTGGATGAGCGTGTGTTATCATACCGACGTAACGGCCATGCGTGTGTGTAGCGGTGGCAGCGTGTCTCGCGGTGGACCCAGCAGGCTTGGAGCGGCACATCAACGATGCGGTGGGCCCTCAGGGCGGCTCATCAGGACGAGGCAGCGGCTGCTCCACGAAGCGCCGATCCATGCAGGAACGTTGGCGGTCGGTGTTGTTTGGGAGTGCCGCTCCGACTGGCCGGTTCTTCTCTTCTGCAAAGAGAGTCTAGAACACGGCTCTGTGTACAGAGCACCTCTTCCACTCAGGCATATGTGCTGGGGTGCAGATGAAATGCAGGTGCAAAACGCCAGCTATGCTGGTTGATCTATGCTGCTTGCGGCACCGTAGTGGTGCTGGGAGCATCGCTGCTGAAAGATGTGCATGATAGGGACAATGTGACCATATTGATGTTGTCCCAGGCAGTTGCTCTGGTCCTGTACATGGGGCGGACAATTTTGGACGAGATGAGGATCGAGCCGCTTGTGAAATTGAGAGAAGAACTTAGCGCTTGATGGGGATCGGAGATGGCACAGTGCGCCCAATGAATGGCAATGCATGACTCCGCTGCACGCTTGCCAAACCATGGCAGGAGTGCCTTGTGCAGATCTTTTCATGCTGGCCAAGGCCTGAGGCTTTTCGTTGCTGTCCGTACCGTTGCATTGCGTGAATGCTGGCGGCCGCCACATTAAAGGGTGGCAGCAGCTCCGACGAACATGTGGGTAGCAGGATGATGATATTTTTTTCCGGGAATCGGGTGGCATGAAATTGTACATGTAGGTTTGCCTGACCGTTATGCTGTATGCAGCATGAATGTATCGTGAAATTGACCTACCTGGGGTGAGTTGGTGTGCTGGGCAGGCTTGAAGCTGATAGGAGACGTCCCTAGGACAAACCATGAGATACTGGTTTTGAACTGAGTGTATGCATCTCAGTATTGATGAATCTCTTTGGACAATAGTAGGTAGCTTCCTCTGCGGTGGTTTTGGTGTGAGAGCAATGGCCACACTCGGGGCGCAGGGTTACATTAAAGCACTGTAATCATACATACTGTAATGGGAGTGAATGTGCAATAGGAGGATACGTGTCACAGGAGCACATGCGTAGCCTTTCACACACTTTACACACATTAGTTGGTTTGGCAGGGTGTGCACACAAAGAGCTGCATGCACTCTCTACTTTGCTTTATCAGCAGCTCTGGCCTGGTTTCTGTGCGCAGGCTGACAGTTAGGGCTGTCAGACTGATTGCTGCCTGCTGCTGTAAGGCATCGCCAGCCATATCCGAATTGGAAAACATCACGAGTTGCCGTGTTGGCCATGGCAAAATGGCGGTTATTGCTGGAGCATGGCTAGACTAAAAACTGGCAACCAACTCAAGTGGCGCCGGTCGTCTATCGCCACCGTTTCACCACCTGCTGTTGAGAAACATGTGCTGTCTGCCGCAGGCAGAGTGCTATTGCAGTGACTCGGGCGTTGTGCCGATCTGATGTTCTCGTTTGGATGCGTCAGGCGAACAAAATGGCTCAGGAAACATTGGACAGTGGACACAGCCAGCTACGGGTGATGAACCATACCTACCTGCTCAAAGATGCGAACGCTGAACTTTATGGCAAATATTTGGGAAGGGCGTCATTTCGTGTGTTGCGTGTGGACTGCGTATGCATTGAGTTTCGGGCGTTTTGGTGGTGTATCTATTTGTTTCCGCAGCTCTTGTCAGGAATTTCAAACATGACCTGCGCGTTTCTGTGTGCACAGAAAGATTGAAGGCGGTCTGCAAGGAGCCACTTGAAACTAGACAGTAGCCTTCTTTGCCAAGCGATCTAGTGAAAAAAAATCGCCGAAGGACTGCCTGTGGCAATCTTGCATTGTCTCCATCCTCAGGCAAGCGTCCCTAGAGGTAGAACGTAGGGTTGCGGGTAGCCTTGACGTTGACAGAACCATGTTTCACTCATGCTAGATGTCGTTGGCTCAGTGCTTGGGGAAAACTTCATGTACACGTGCACATTTTGTGGTAAAGTGATGTCCCTGGTAGCCACGTCTGCAGCTGTTGCAGGGACGTTCTTTGCTGGCAAATCTGCCGGTGACGCAACAAAGAAATTCCAGTGTTAATCAAATTTGGAATCTGAAGGGCGGTACTTGCAATCTGCGACTTTGGTCTGGATCTTCTGGTATCTGGCACCGTCTCGAACAAGGACTACGTGTAGCCAACCATTATGAATCGATATGAAGTGAGCGACATGATTCTGATTTAAATGGGTAACTAGACAAGTCTAGGTGCGGGGCGTGGAGGAGGTGATCGCCGTTGGGGAGGGTGCCCTCGTCAACAAGGATCGGCGTGGCTGTCTCAGACATGGATGTGAACAGTACAGAACAATGGCGCTGCAAAAGCCCAGTGGTGCTCATGCTTCTGAAGGTATACTGTCTCGTCCCTAAATCGTTGTGATAGAGCAGGAGACGTTCCTGCGTTCGTCGGTACACTGTGTTTCGTTTGGAACCGCATTGAATCTGTCGCCCTTGCAGGAAGCGATCCCTACTGAAGATAAAATATTGAAGTTCCACGCCATGCGGGAGTTCATTCATGTTCAGTTCAAGGCGTTTCTGTCAGCTGGGAGAATCGAGGCATATGGCAGTCTAGCATCAAACTGCCACCTTCCCGACAGCGATGTTGACCTTTGCGTTGTTCTGGAAGGGGTGGAGGTGAGTGAGGCTGGGTCGTGATGCATCATGTGATGTGATGTGCATGCGCAAGTGTCCACGCAGATACCTATAGACAAGCAAGTCAGCAGAGGTTTCATAACAAATCATTGTCGGGCACGCAAACCAGTCGAGTCAATTGTGACGCCTGAACTTTGTAGGCTGAGCCTGACAAGCGCTCATGGAGGCTAAATGTGCTTCGGTCTGTTGGAGACATCATCTGGCGTTGCAGATCGACTGTTGCCCGAGGGACATTCGATTTCCGAGCCAACGCTAGAATCCCTGTCATGGTGTTCAAGCACGACGCCTCAAGTGCGACCTTAGGCAATCTCTACCACGCCTGCCTTGCGCAGGTCCACAAACCACACATGCGGCCACATCCCCTGCCTGTACACACAGCCTCACACCCGGTTGTCCTTGCAGACGTTGCTGTGGACATCAACACAATGACCAGCGGTACATTCAAGGCATCCTTTGTCCGTACCATGCTCACCATGCATCCAACATTGCGCCCCATGATCCGCCTCATCAAAGCCTGGGCCCGCAAGTCGGGCGTGAACGACCCCACGCAAGGCGGGCTCAACTCCTACTGCCTAACCCTCCTAGCCATATCTCATCTCCAGCAGCTCGCAACTCCCCTCCTCCCCCCGCTGTGGCAGCTAATGCAGGCGGACCCCCCGCCTCCCCCAGAAGCTGCGGCACCGCCAGAACCGCCATCAGCCGACCGGCCGATGCATGCCGGTGGTCTGCCGCCGAGAGGCACCTCAGAACGGCTGTCGCAGCATGCAGCGCACTGGCTGCGATCGCAAGGGCCGGCTCCCGAGGCAGCGCCGGCGCTGGATGAGTTGCTGATGACCTTCTTCGTCCGCCTCGCCGCGCTCGCCCTTGCGCGCTGGTCAAACTGGAATGAGTCGTGCTGGCGCTCAATCTCCGTGTGGTACGGCGTCACGGGCCGATGCATGTGCCAGAAGCTGCACCGTGGCAAGGGGCATTGCAACGTTGATCGGTGTTGCGGAGACGACGGGGTGGCGGGGGACGCTGACTGGCCCGGCATGCTGCAGCTGCTGCTCACAACACTAGTGAGGCACTGGCCTGCAGGGTGCCCGGGGCGCGAGGGGGCTCTGGAGGGGGCGTATCGCCGTGTGGGTCAGTGTGCGCACGCGATTCTGTATGACGATGAGCTGCCTGCGTTTGAGGCACTTGTAGAGGAGCTGCGCGGAGAGATGCATGGCGATAGAGAGGGTACAGAGGTGGCTTCAGATGGACTGGGGGCGGGTGCGGCGGTGGAGGGGCAGGGCTGGCAGCGAAAGCCGAGGAACGGAATGGAGGGGATAGACGCGGCGGCCATGCAGGTCGTCGCGGCGCAGATAGTTGTGGCCGTGCCGTGGCATGCGCATGGTCCGATTCGTGAGCCTGCGCTGGCCGCGGAGGAGCAGTCCGACGCAGACACGGAGGACCTGAAACACGGAAGCATGGGGGGTGAGGGTCAGGGGGGTAGCGGGGGGGCGGGGTCAGAGGCAGCGGAGAGTGAAGGGGGGCTGGAGACGTCTGGTGGTGATGGGGAAGGGGCTGATGGACCGGAACAGCGCTCTGGGTCAACGGTGGAGCCGGGAGGGGATGTCGGGGGAGGTGGAGCGCTGCCAGCGGCTGATGAGGTGAGTGGTGTGCGGGGCGGGAGGCCTACGACGAGCACGGTCGCGGCGGCGGAGGACATGCTGATTTTGAACATTGACGATGAGGAGGAAGCCGAAGCTGTGGTGGAGGGGTGCAATTATGAAAAGCAGGGTGTCGTTGGGGATGCGGCCGGTGACAGCGGCGCTGCAGCGGGGGACGGTGCGGCCGGCAAGGACGGGGGGGGGGTTCAGCGCAGGGCGGTGGCTGACACTGCAGACTCGGTGGGCGCCGCTGTTGCTGCTCTGGTCGCGGCAGGGATGTGCGGGGGAGAGGGGGCCCGTGGGCAGCAGGGTGTTGGGGTCGGGGGTACAGCGCCATGTGACCCAGCGAAGGCCGTCCAGGAGGAGCTGCTGAGGATGCGGCAGAGGCGTATGCGGGACTGGCGGTACCAGTTTGCGGTGGAGGACCCGTTCAATGAGGCCGACAACGCGGCCCGTTCGATGCAGCACATGGACGAGCTGCTGACGGCAGCTCTGCTGCCGGTGCTGTGGGGGGAGGACGCGCTGCGGCCGCTGTTGCGGAGGCCGGGGCGGGCGGCGGAGCGCGATGCGCACAAGCTGCGCGAGCTGGAGCTCAGCGTGCGTGAGACCGCGGCCGCGGCTGCGGTGTACGACTACCCAATGGCAGCGCATTCGCCGCTGTCGGGTCATGTGCAGCGGCTGGTGTGCGGGTGGATGCGGGGCGTGCCCGCATTTGGGTCGCTGACGAAGGATCAGGTAACAGAGAAGACGCTGAGGCGGCTGTACACGACGGCCGGGGGGTCAGTTGAGGCGATCGAACTGGCGGAGGCGCGGCAGCGCGCGCGGCCGCCGCCGCAGCATCGTGTTGCGCCGGGGCGCATGGGGGACCCCCCGGGGATGGGTGGCGGGGGAACTTGGCGAAAGGGGCAGGCTGCCAGCTCGGGTCGGTGGGGCGGGCGGGCAGGGCAGAGCGGCAGGGGTGGCGGCAGAGCCACTCCGGCTTCGCTGATCGAGCAGCACATGAGCGGTGGCACCTCGCGGCCAGCACACACGTCTCAAGGAGTTCCCGCGCCGGATCTTCGAAACTCGGGACAGCGTGGCGGCGGCATGGGCCAGCGGGCCGGGGGTGGCGGGACCGTCCAGGGGGGTGGCGGGACCGTCCAGGGGGGTGGCGGGACCGTCCAGGGGGGTGGCGGGACCGTCCAGGGGGGTGGTGGGACCATCCCGGGGGGTGGCAAAGGGCAGCGGACGGCGAGCGGCAAGCCAGGCGCTGCTGCAGCGCCACGCCCAGGTGCGCATATTCACCCCGATCAGCTGTTTGCGGCAGCAGAAGTGGGGCAGGTGTTGCAGAGGGCAAACTCGGGTGGCGGTCGCCGCGGCGGGTTGAACTCTGCGGCCGCGGTTGACTTGGCAAGACTAGAGGAGATTCGCGCCATGGCGCAGGCTACGGCGGCTGCGCAGCGGGCGACACCGCGCGGCGGCGGCCTGCACGAGGGGGGGCCCGCCACAAGCGGCGGCGGAAACGCGGGGCGCCACCAAGGCCGTGCAGGGCTCGGTGGGAGGGCTGGCGATGAGAACGGAGATGGCGACGGAGCCCGCGCAGGGGTTGCAGGGGTGCGGGGACACTCCAGTGCTGGAGATTCACCACGGAAGGGGGGGCGTGCGCACCGGGCCAGGGGGGGTCCGAACGGGTCGCACAAGTCGACGGCAAAAGGGAAGAAGGGCAAGCTTGCGAAGGGTATGCAGGGGCAAGTGTGAGGATGCTTGACTTTGTACTCTGTTCTGTCCTGTGACCCATGCATCACATCATTTGATACCGAACTCGCATGGCAAGGTCACGACAGCAGGACTAGTACGGCGATTCATGTATGCTCAAACGCCAGGCTGATGGGCCACATCTATGTGTCGCCGAGTCCTACTCCGGTGACTGCTGCTGTTTACATCGACGCGTGTAAATTCTGTGTGCTTGGATCCAGTGGTCAAGCGGAGGTCAAGGCATGAAAGTAAGTGTTGCAACGGTGGGTTTGCATTGGGTTCCAATGTTCCTGTGATGTCACGCTGACACTGGCGTCCCTTTTGGTCATGGTCGCGTTTATGTTGCGTGGCGGGGCGAGGCCTGACGAGGAGAGTGTGTTACACGGAGATCAACGCAAAAGCCTGGCAGCTCTCAAGGGTAGAATCACAAGCCAACCCAAGCAAACTAAAAATAACCACACAACCCAAACAGGCGTCACATCCATAACCACCCGCTGCCCCAAACGCCATGCACGAGTGCATACAGACAACACTAAACCCACCAGCCAGACAACTCACGATGCCCTGAATGCGGCAGCAGCAAATCAGAAACACCCCGAAACAAACAGAGCCCTAGAATCCAGCACGCCCCAGAATCCTGCACGCACATCCCACCGTCGCCAAACAAGCACAACATGGGCAACCGCCCATGACAGCGAAGGCGGGCATGCGGTACCCCCTCCCGCAGGTGGCCTGCGAACAGTTGTAGCTGGGGTGGGGATGACAGGGAGTAAATGACAGGGCGGGTGGGGGCAGGCAAGTTGGGGTCCAGGATTGTGGAGATTGGATGAAGGGGTAGGGGGGGGGAGGCAGCGGGGGGGATCGAATGGAGGAAGGAGAGGGGCTGGGGGGGGCGAGCAGTCCGGCACGGAGGGGGCAGGGGACCGTCCTGGTGCGGAAGTGGTGGGTGTGAAAGCCGCTCCTTGCAGCGTCATGCGCGAGAAACAGCCCCCTTGCTGGGGCTAAATCAAAGCGCAATGTCGTCAGTCGGAACAGGCAGCCCCGGCAGAACGGGCCGCCCATCGAGCCGTGCCCGCAGCGGCACCGAAGCAAGGACCTGCCTGGCGATGCCGCGACGGGCGTGGTGGAGCGGTCATGCATCGCATTCTCCATGAAGATTTTCTTGGAGACAGCGCCTGTCGAGGCCGCAAACTCTGCAATCTCTTTGAGGAGAGAACAAGCTGGGGGGCCCACACGGCCATACGTGTCATGGGACAGGGGGACAAAACGGCACACGCCTGTGCGCCGGCATGCCGGTAGGTCTGTACTTCTGTCGCTTGGGCGCATCCTTGGCCCGGCCAGATGCCCCAGTCTCCCACGCTGCAGCAACAACCGCTGATGATGCGAGCGGGTGTGTACATGTCACGCACACACCCACCACGATGGGGCGTCCCGGGAGGTACAGGAGGAGGTCACCGCGTTGAGGATCACGTTGGGAGCGCGGCGGAAGCCGCGTGCTGTTGGTGGTGCGCAGCGGCGTCAGCAGCGGCATCGGCGGGGGCAATCGTGGGTGCGGGGGCGGCTGATGCACCGGCGTCGGCGGCCACTGCGGCGGAGAGCGCGGCAGCGGTCGGGGTTGTGGCGGCGGCAGATCCAGCGGCGGCTGACGTGGACGCGGGAGCAGGGATAGGTGCAGAGGGAGCCTGGGTGCCATCAAGGGTTGAAGGCACGGCCGAGGAGGGGGTGGGAGAGAGGCTGCTGCCCGACTGCCCGCACGCGCTGACTCCCCCGCCTCCGGAGTGGCCTCCGGAGGGGCCGTCGGAGGGCAGGCGGGGAGGGCACTGACGGCGCCGCTGCGGGAGCTGTTTCACATTCGGCTCACGGGTGGCTGTGAGACTGCCACGGCCGGTGCCCGGAGCCAGGCTTCCGCCCTCTTGTCATGGCGGGCCACCGCCGTGTGCCGCGGCGCGCCTCACATGAGTGAGTGGGTGCTACCTGCCGCCATTGACCGGCCGCACACGCACGCAGTGTCTCCGTCTTGGCCTGTGAAGAGATCCTCGCCAAGGCGCAGTCGTGCGCTGATGCAGAACTCCACAGCTATGAGCTCCATCAAGTCTGGTCGTGCCGTGAGCCATGCCGTCGTCAGCAACCCGGCGCAGCTGCGTAGGCGGGCAAGGTCTGCAAGAGCCGCAGATCGCATCTGCGACGACGACCCTTTCCCCTCTGTCTTGAGTGCTCCGAAGAAGGCAGCTGCGCGAGCGTCTGCATCTGCATGGGAGAGGGTCCGTTGCAGGGCTGCCATCCGCAAGGCCTTGCCATCTGGTTCACGTCCTGCCCACTCACCTGGGTCGCCTGGACTGTCGGCAAGGCCTTGCCCAGAGGGCCATGCCTCGTGAAGCCCGAGCCGGTTCAGAGACTCGCGTGGGCCGACCGGAAAGGCAGGGTCTTTTCGGATCTGCCCTCCAGCGCTGCGTGAGGGAGGGCCGGGGACGAGAGCCGAGCAGCTGTCGCGACGTCCTCGACCTGAAGATGAAGTGTCCCAACCCCATGCCACCGTGCCGGTGCGGGAGCTGCACCTGCACCCGTTGATGGTCTGTGAGGTCTGTGACACCCAACGATGTCGCACATGGCCCCGAGTAGCGCATCCTCGACCTGACGAGGAGAGTGTATACTGTGACCCGGGTGCTTCAAATTGAGGTGTGAATAATCACAAGTACTGGTCATGGTTACTGGCGGCCCAGGTTGCCGGAGGTGTCAATGTCCTTATGGATACGGCGATGTAATCAAACATACTGGCCATGGTGACTACCGCATCGAGCTGTTCAATGGCTGACTTTTCCTAGGGAGGCATACATGGGTCATCTGAACGGACAGAGGTTACTTTCAAACGCGAAGTCACAGCCGTCCCGTTGTGGCGTAATTCTGGGTTGTCCCTCTCTCGGTGATCATCGCATGCATGACGCACGCGGCAACCATGCATGGCTATGCCATTCTACCAGTTCGGCGCCCACATGTTTGGGGTCTTGCGCACCTCCTATTACTTCTGTTGCAACATCATGTAAAAGACACAGGATGATGTGATGAGTAACAGCCTGCGAAGGCGCATGTCACCAGCAGCACGGTGTTCCATGGGCCTGGAACAGCACCACGCCCACGTATTGCGATCGAGTGGCATGGCATCGAGGTTTTGTCTGTGCTTGGATAGTGCATTCTGCTAGCTCATTTACTGTGCGGCAATGAGTGAAAGCACGACCCCGGTCGTGAGTCCCCGTCATCGTTCCACGGAGCCAGCTAGCTTGCTGTCACCTGATGGAAAAGAAGCTCTAAAAGAAAAATGGCTTCGTGGTCGAGCCAAGCTGCGCACGCTCGGGTGTGTTCAGTTGTCGCACAACATGTTGAAAGGCTACGTCAGCGGAGCGCGTTGACAGAGTAGCGTCTGCCACATCCCAACATGACAATACTGTCATGGTTGTTGAATGGTGTATAGGCGACAGCTGCGCTCCACTCCGGTGCTGCCCATGGCCAACTTTGTAGAGGAGATCCAAGCACAGAAGTCGTCTCTCATGTCGAAGACCGACGCAGCAAAAGAGCTCGCTCGTCTTCTTTCTAGCCCTGTCTCAATGGCAGACTTTGGAACACTGCGGAACATCACTCTTGTGGCTGTACACATGCAGCTGCCCAATCACCTGTACTCGGGCGCGGCTGTGCCTAGCAGCCGGAGAGCTGTCATCTGGGCTAAAGCCTTGTTGGGTCTCAGACTTTTGGAACTCCCTGCGAAGTCGCTCCTGTGTGAGGCGGGTGATCGTGGGGACAGTGCATATTTCCTGCTCCAAGGCTGCATAGCCACAGGCGACCGAACTGTTAAGGACCCATGGACTGCAGTTGGCACAGAGGCGTTGGTTGGCCAGCAGTACTGGTACGAGAACCACAAACATGTGAACCCCGTCGTAGCACATCTGTACAACTTGAGTCTGTGCCACACTCATTCAGCCAAGCGGACGAGTGCACCGGTACTGATTGGCGCAACCTGTATTTGCTCCAACGCCCATAATCACAGAATATTCGTCCGCATCCTGGGTAAGTTTCACTGCTCAGCTGAACCTCTGCTTTGGCGGGTACAGGGAAACATGTGTCACCGAAGACACCAGCCAGCTGGCCGCGGTGACCGAGGAGGCATTTCAGAGAGCAGTACAGGCAGCGGCATGTGAGACATTCGAGAGCTCCAGGCTCCAGGAGCTCTTGTACACTCCTCCCACCGCTCGCACCCCTGCTGATGTCGCTGAGGCCGCCCATCGCCTTCGTGGATTCAAGTACTTCAACTCCATGGATCCATCACGAGTTGCCCAGCTGGCTGCTGCCGCTGGCGTCTGCCCTTGCCCTGGGTTAGCTTCCCCAACCTCTCACCTACACCATCTTCCCTACTTCCCCCCCTGCCTTCAGCCCTTGTGCTGTGACGGCAGTAGCGTCCGTCCCGAACGGCGTCGCGTTGTCCCTGACATCCACTGAATGTGTATGTAGCGGCACGTGCGAAAGACAATGCTCCCTCTTCAATTACCCTACACAAATTCCTCTACAGCTACAGCTCATTATCACCAGTGTCTACGTTGGTCATGAGGCACAAGCGCAGGTCAAGCCCTCCCCAGCACTCATCCCAGGCCGGCAAATTGCCGCACGCACAGCCTGCCGCACAGCCAGAACGCTGCACATGACACCCGGGGTTCACATTGCCAGAAGTTCACAACAGCGGCACAGGCAGCAGTGGTGGCGGTGCAGGGGCACGCTGCTGTACACCGCGATGCAGGTGGTGCGCCTGGAGCTCATTGTACTGGAGGGCCTCGTCAAGGTCGGGGAGGCGCTCGTGGACGACTGGCAGAACAGCGACGCCGTGGAGCAGAAGCGGCCGGGGGACGCCGTGTGCATGACGAGAGCGCCGCACTTTGCCACCAAGAGCACCGGCCCGATCGGCCACTACGCCGTCTGCGCCACCGACTGCTTGATCCTCTACATCCCCTGCGTGCGCACTCACCCGTGCCATACACACCTACATGCTGTGGCCCGTGCTTGCTTCTACTCCTGACTTCTGTTGCATGAGACCTGTGCCTCGTGCCCTTGCATCAGTCGAGCTGGCGAGATCGCAGGGACTGCGTTGGGGAGGAGGGGCACCCCTGTCTGCTTGTCGGGTGCGGCCTGGTGCCGCCTTGCTGGACCTAGATCTTGCGGATGTGTGCGTCACAGCATGGTGGTAGCATGCCAGCCTGCACAACCACGGCTACAGCGGGGCATGGGTCAACAATTCCACAGGCAAACCAACGACGTCGCACTCCAACCCCCGCAGGCGGACGAGCTCTATCCACCAAGACCTCCTTGCCTGACACTCGAGCCATGATCGGTCATGATCTCAGCGTCAACGTATGGGCCTGGCACAAACTATTCTGTGTGTAAACGAGAGCACGACACACGCTGCTGACAGAGCGGCCATGCGTGCAGGCTGCGATGGAGCGCACGCTCGCCGAGTCGGGCCGCGACGCCACGCAAGCCAAGGTCGCAGCGCTGATGCGCCTCCCGGGCTTTGCCAGCAAGTCAGAGCGGGAGCTGCTGCGCATGTTTGTCGACCATGCCGTCACCCTCGTGACCCTGCAGCCGCGGCAGCCGGTCTTCACCTCCGGCGACACAGTTCCACAGGTGCCCCCGACACAGCTGCTGCCCACACGGCGCTCATACGACGCACTCACGCGCCGCGACTGCATCGGCACATCGTGCTTGGCCGCCATGCACACGGCACACGGCCTTGATGCCTTGCACTGGGAGGATGTCCGCGACCAGGCCATATCTGCAGCCCATATCTTGCCTCCATCCATCTCTCCAGCTACAGGCGGCTCCTTGGTCGCGGTTCTGCGGATAGCCGGGAGCTGTCAGGCCTGCAGTGTCGTCGACCTCCGTGCACAGTATGCGCAGGGACTGCCAGAGCCGCCATGGACCATTGCGCCCATGGCACCATGGCAGGTACAGCAGCGCACGGAGTCGGGGGAGCATCTCTGCTGGACTCGGGGTGAGGTGTGTGCGCCAGCAAGTCATTGTTCGCACGCATCTGTTCAGGTGTGGACGGTGGCGGAAGGCGTGGTCACGTTGACCATGCCCGGCCCAGGGCGGCCGGTTGATGTGCTAGAGCTGCACCCCTTCGAGGTCGTATCCGCCGGCGGCCTCCTGGATCGGCCGGAGTGCTGCTCCGCCGTCGCCAAGACGCACACCACGCTCCTTGCGATCGCGGCCACCGCGTACACCGAGTTCCTCGGCGCCCCGGTGCTTCACCCCACCCCTGCCCTGTATCCTGCCATGCATGCATGACCCCCATGCTCGTCAGTGCGGAAGCCCAGACGACCCCTTTCCACAAGATCTCGACCCAGAACATCTCCCCTGCCAAATCTCCCTTGCACACCTGCGACTCTCCCATTGGGCAGCTCAGGTGCTCCTGGCCATGGTGTGAGGCGCCGTGGCCGGCCGGGTGAGGATGACAGGTTTGAGCGTGTTCACGGTGTCCCCCCGTGTAAGGCGCCAGTTGCGGTTGGACGGAGGTGTGAGCCTCGGCCGCCGGTGAGCGCCACCCTTGCGCGCCTTGCCAGGCTGTGGCGGAGCGGCGGCGCGGAGTCCGCAGAGGGAGAAGGGCACTCCGGCATGCGTGCAGGCGACGGCAGAGATGCGCGCGCACTGTGAGGCGCAGGCGGAGCGCGTGCGGGAGCACATGCATGCGCTGCAGGCGACGCTGGTGGACGCGGGGCGCGACGCGTTTGAGGCTTCGCACCGCAACGTGCCGACGCTGAGACGGGGGGAGCTGCCGTGCGTCATCGGCGCCCCCCTCGCCCAGCTGCTGGGAGTGGTGTGTCTCCTGTCGCATGGCCCCCCGGCCGTAATCAATGCCCCTGCACAGCATGGTCCCTCTGCCCCGGTGCATGCACGCGGCTACCCAACAGCCATGGGATGCTAGTGCGGTGCGCCAAAGGGCTGGCATGCATGCATGCGTCCCTGACGCTGTATGGAACACCCAAGGCGTGGCATGCGATGTGGGCAGCACTTGATCGCTGTGTTTGTGGCATGCAACAGGGCAGCGTGGCAGCTTGCGAGGCGCGGGTCGCGCCACACACTCTGCGGTCTCGACACGAGCCCCCGGACGGTGGCTCTATGCCACGCACACGCTATCTGCTCATGCGATCACCCCGAGATTTCTGTGGTCCTGGACGCACATGTGTCACTATGAGTCCGCACAGGGGGAGTTACGTTGGTAAATGCAAGGGATGAACGCGAGCTGCGGCCTCCTGCTGCCGAGGGTGCAGCGGTGAAACTCTCAGCACCCATGCGATAAGTCGTGATTGATTCAGCGCGCTCCTCGTTTGTGCCCTTCACAGTTACATGTACAGTCACGCAGCCACGTGGCTGGGAGTGAGGCTCTGGCTGTGACGCGGTGGGCGTGCGTGCCAGGGGGAGCTCGACCCGAGCCACCACACGCTCGGCGTGTTTGCGTCGCAGATGAAGTCCATCCGCCGCGGCCTCGCGATGACGCCGCGGAGAGGCGCGGCGGTCACGGACGGCCTCATGCAGGCGCTGCTCGACCCCGAGGGGCTGCCGTCGCCGCCAGAGGGCGCCAGGCGTTCCCCGCCCGGGCGCTCGGTCGGCTCCGGTGCGCTGCAGCGGCTCGTTCATCTCGAACGTCGCAGGCGCCGCGGCGCCGCGCCGCATCGCACCCACTGCGCCATTTGCGAACACCCACGCCACCGCTGACCGTCGAAACCGCTCTCAGTTGCCTGCGTCTGCATGCGGGCATTTTTTTTGTTTGATCATGAGGCGCATTCTGTGTCACGGCCCCCCTTTGGAGCTCCTGTTTGTCGCTGGTCCGCTGAGGCGGCCACATGGAAGGCTTGGGTGTGCGGCGTCGCGGTTGCGGCGGCACACCGGGCCCGCATGCACTTGCGACTCGGCACGGGATGCGCATGCCCAGGCCACACGAACTCGTCTGCCAACGGTATGCGGTATGTCTGATATTTCATGCATTTGCGCCGTGGCTGGCACAGAAGAGAGCTGCTGTACATGCTCCCGTGAACGCAACGCACCACAGCGTCCTCCGCACATGTGACCCGGCACTCGCTTGCCAGCCGCTCCAGCCCGACTGCTGGTATGGGCCCCGCCATGTGTGTGCAGCGTGCGCAATCGGCGATCCCGTGCTGCATGCAGACAGCGTGCTTGATCCAAGCATCCGCCAGCTACTAGACGCCGATGTGGACAGCACCGCCCGCCGCTCGCCTCCGCGCGAGTCGCCGGACACGAGGGTGCACCCCGGCAGCCCCTTGGCGTCGGGTGTAGCACGCCGCAAGCATGCAGCGCCGGCGGTGACCCGTGCAGTCACCGCGGCAGCGGCCCGCGCCGTGAGGGGGGCCTGGAAGGGGGGGCCTGGCCCGGAGCGCCCCGCACTGCGCAGCCGCACAGAGGCGGGGATGCAACTCCCACCGCCCACGCCGCCTGCACCCCACCTGCCTCTCACCTCCGCAGCCGGCCTGGACGGCCCCGGCTTGCTGGCAGGTAGCATGGGTGCTGCGGCTGCGGGCAGAGGCATGGCTGCCGGTGCCGGGGGTGAGGTAGAGCACGCTACCGGCGCGGCTCCGAGTGCGGACCCTGTCGGCGGTTGCTCGCAGGCCGCGCACCCAGCGATTGACCGCGGCGGCGGTGGCGGCGGTGGCAGGGCGGGGGAGGGTGCGGGCAGTGCGGGGAGGGATGGAGAGAACCTCGGCAGTTTGGCATGGGGCGCGGCCGTGGGAGGCGGTGTGGAGCGCTGTGACAGCGGTGATGCAGGCGCGGGCGGCTCGCTGCCGCCACTGGGTGGCCCCAGGGTGCTGCCGCGTGTGGTCAAGTGCGTGGCTACCCTTTTTGTGCTTTGTGCATGCACTACCATGGAGAGTGGTGCGGAGGCAGCCGCGCCAAGCACCGCCGTTCACGTCCTGAGTTTGAATCCACACGTCACTCCGCATGTGTGGTATTACAAAGAGAGGTGCGGCGACGGCCGCCTCATGCAGCGCCGTGTACGCCATGAATTCGATCAACACATCACTCATTCACTCACCAGATATGACCCACTCGATGTCATGCGGTGGTGCAAATTACGTGTCAGTACATCTGTTTTCTTCAAAGCCACCGTAGCCACGTCGCCATTTAACGCTGCCATACCGCCGTGCAGCCCGGAGGTGCTCGAGAAGGCAGAGGTCCGCCGGCCGAGCTCCCGCATCGAGGAGCGCACCTCCTGCCGCCGCACCCTGCTCGTCTCCTGCTGTCAGCCCTGCCCCACCCCGGACCCGCTGCGTGCCTGCAGCGCCGCCGGCCCGGGCGTCGATGACGGCGGCTGCTCAGAAACTGACGGGCCGGCAGCTGCAGCGGAGGTGGGGGCGTGCGCCATCGACTTTGACTGCGCGCACGCCGACCGTGTCGCCATTCTGCCAGCGATCGGGGGCGTGACGCTGGACCAGATGTTCCAGCGGAGCGCGGCAGAGATCATCGCGCGTGTGCGCGCCACGCGCACTGCCATCCTGCGGGATCGCGTGCCGCCGTGTGTCCTGCCGCCTCGGTTCGGGTGGACGGACTCGGACAAGTACGAGCAGGCGGAGGTCGCACTGCGGGTGTCGCGCGCGGTGGAGCTCAGCGACCGGGACCGGGTGCGCCGTGCTGCCACGCTGCGTGCAGTGTAGTTCGTGTGTCTGGCGGGAGCCGCCGGCTTTCGTGTCATCGACGGGTTTTGGGCAACCAGGACAGTTCAACGGGGAAAGATCAACTTTTTGGGTCCAGTTTTGGGGACCGCCCCCAGAACGCCGACCAGCTACCCACATCGGGCTGGGGACTGCATGGCGGCGCGCTCAACATCGGCAGCGGTATCAGGGCAAGGAACAGACGCGGTGTTCTTGGTGTGCGTGGGGCGATCGACGGGTTGCCAAACTCTTTCCATGGCCACCACTAGTCAGTTCGCGTGGGCGGCAGCGCGATCTTGCCTGCGCCACTCTACTTTTGTTGCAGTCCTTGAGCGCGAAGGCTTCTCATCTGCCCCAGCACAGCTGCTGCGGAGTGGCCGCTGAGCCTGCGTCCATCCATGCCGCATGGCCAGTTTGTGGGAACAGCTGCGGAGCAGCCCGCGGCGCTCTGCGAGCGCGGAGATTCAGAGGCCTGGACGGGCTCCTCTGCTGCACTGTGGGCCCGTGTACCCTGGAAATCCTTGTCGCGTGGTTGGGGTGCCGCCTGTGGCAGAAGCGTGTCCCGGGCGGAGCTTCTGCCTGTGTGCTGCCATGCCATGCGCCTGTGCGACGCCCCGCCGGCGTTCTGCCAGCGTGGCAATGGGACGGGGCAGGGAGTGATTGCGGTGTGTGCGCAGGAGCGGTACGTCAGGAAGGCGACGGCCCGGGGGCAGCTGCAGGTGGTGGAGGCGCTGCAGCAGTACCTGCACAAGGACGACAAGCCCCACGGCAAACTCCTCTTCCAGCGCGCGGCCATGCTCACCCGTCTGCAGCTAGCATGTGCGCCTCCCACCCATCTCCATCGCCCGTGTGTCAGCACACTGCCGTGCAGGTGGGGCTGCGCACGACGTACCTGGCTTGGATTAATGTGCTGGTGGGAGCAGGTAGCTTTCCATGTACTGTGACCGACTGTGGGTGACTGTGCTGGCAAAATCGCGGAGCGTGCTGACACCGCCTGTGGCTTGGGTGACTGCCATGCGCGAAGCAAATGCTGCAGACCGGACGGCTGCTGCCCTCACACGGCGGCTCTGCGATGTGTAGCGCACGGGACTGGGAGTCGTTGCTCGCACCCGCCTGGGCCGGCTGTGTGGCTGCACCACTTGTTGCTGTACAGCACTGACTGCTGTCAGATGGTGGCGTGCTGTGGGTGAGGCCCACGTTGGCCCCGGGTGCCACACGGGTTGCTGAAAGGTGCTATCTGCTGGTGATGGCCTCATGATGCTGCGCCGGTGCACTGTGAGGCGTGGCACCAGCCGAGGCCGATGCCACTGTGGGTGGCGCTGTGGGTCTGCAGGCCGGCGCGCTCTCGGTGTGTGTACGGATGGCGCGAGTGTCGTGGCCCTGTTGCAGGCGCAAAGCACAGCGAGGTTCAGCTGCCCCTGGACATCGACGACACGGCCCCCCGCATGCATGGCAAGATGGCGCACCCATCTCTGAGTGACGTGAGCTACATGCTGAGCCGGTGGGCACATGCGTGGGAACGGCAGCGGGAGGCGGCGGTGAGGAGCCGGGCAGCTGCGGCGCCAGTGGATACCAGGCCAGGAACACCCTCGAACAGCCTGAGGGCGCTGGGGGACGTGCCGCTGTACGGTTACCCACTAGGGCCGTAGCTCAGGCGCACTTGTAAGGATCACAGACTCTCCTGCGGATGGTTTTGCAGTTGTGGTGTTGGAGTGGTCCTCCCAAACATGGTGGTCTTTGCCTCAGAAGTCACCCCTGGGAGACATCCAGCTGGTATATCATAGTTTCTTTGCGTGGCTCAGAATAGATGAGGGAGACATTGAAGCGCCTGCAAGGCTGGATCATTGGCATGTGTTGGTTATGGCAACACTTATCTAGGACTGCACAGACCAACGGAGCGGCCACGAGTCTACATCTGTGGTGTCTGCAGCTGTGGAATGGACGTTTTGCATGGAGTGGACTGCTGGGTGGTGCAACTGCCTCCCGGAAGGGTGGCACCTTGGAGTCTAAAGGGGGCTTGATCGTGGCTGAACAGGCCAGAACAGCCAGCGGTTTGTTAAAGTACCTGGGAGAAACAATACAGGTGCACGATTCCTGCATCACATACCGGCGCAGTACAGCCGGTCAGGTGCGGTTCAGGCATTCCACTGCCGCGAGGAGCTGCCGCCAAAGAGTCAGGCCGCGGGCATTTGGGCACTCTTGGAAGCTCTGTACCAACGGCTATGTCCGCTGTCTGAAAGTGCCACTCACACCTCGAGATGGGCCTAGGAGCGAAGGCTGGTGTCGCAGGCAGGCCATACTTGCGCAGTTCCCACCCCGCAAACAGGTAGATTGAACGATCACAGACGTACCTGATTTGAGACGGGTACTAGAGACGAAAGCCTCTCGCGTGCTATAATGCGTCTTCACTTGACATTTGGATGACAGGGACGCACTTGATCCTCTGTCCGAAGCAGGAGAATCTCACAAATCGACAGCAGCCCAACAGCTGATGCTATACATCACACTGTATGTGTATTCAGTGGCATAAACACAGACAACGGTTGCCGGAAAGGACGGCTCGACCATGTTTCGCTTGCCGCATGCATGCACCTTCTGCGCAGTGCGGCACTGCGCACTTGGCCCTCCGAGGCCGCAAATGCAATGGAGACGTTTTTGAAGCAGCACGACGGTACTCAAATACGGAATATGCTTCGTCGGCTGGCCTTCGGAAGTGGCCCTGTTGAGTTTTTGTCCAGTTTGAGCGGCGCTGTCACTGCGTTCAGTAACGTTGTAAATCATTTTCACACGCAACAGGCAGCTATGGGTGGTGACTGCTGTGGCGTTGATAAGGGCGTTGCCGCTATGACGGTGGAGGACGTCGATGGCGTGACTGAAGCGACCACCACCAAGAGCAACGAGGCGTTCGTCGCGGAGAGGCAGCCTTTCTATGCTAAGCGAATAGAACTATTCGAAAAGTTCTTGAAGCGTGAGCAGGAGCGGCTAGAGGCTGCTAAAGCCGCGGGGGAGAAGATCAAGGTCGTGTTGCCGGACGGTACCGAGAAGGAAGCCGTCAAGGGGGCGACCACGCCGATGGACATTGCAAGGGGCATCTCTAACAGCCTGGCCAAGAAGGTCGTGTCGTCATATGTGGACGACAAGGAGTGGGATATCAATCGTCCATTGGTTGCGGATTGTGCGCTGAAGTTGTTCAGTCCCAACGACGAGGAGGGCATGGACGTGCGATCCCATCGCCCATCGCGACGTTGGCGTGCTAAACACCACGCCCACTTCTTGAACTTGACTCAAAATTATCCCGCTGCTGCACAGCAGTTCGCCTATCTTGTCGTGCACTTGTGAGATGCCGGGTGCTTCTGCAGACGTTCTGGCACTCCTCAGCTCACGTCCTCGGCCAGGCTCTCGAACAGCTGTACGGTGTCGACCTCACCATCGGCCCGGTCATCGATGGAGGATTCTACTACGACTGCTACATGGGTGAGGGCCGGGGGACCTTGGCTCAGGAGGAGTGGCCAAAGATCGTTTCCAAAATGGAGGCGATCGTGAAGGAGGCTCAGCCCTTCCAGCGGGTGGAGGTCACCCAGGAGGAGGCCAAGGACATGTTCCAGGAGAATCGCTTCAAGGTCTGCTCGGACGGCTCTCCTGTGTTACCCGTGTCCGCTCACACCCGTCCCTGCATCCACCCGGGCTAATCTACACTGCATCCAATTCACAGCAGTGTTCTGCACTCTTGATAGTTTGATGGAGACACCTCAACTTGTCAGGTTTGCCGCCTGCGGTAAGGCCCTGCAGAGTCCCCTCGACCGCCCAACACTGATTGGCACTGACTGACATTCACATGACTGACATCCGCCGCCCCGGGCGCCGCTGACAGCCGGCAGCGTGGTGTGCAGCTCGAGATCCTGGACCACAACGTCGAGCCCGGCGCGGTGATCTCGCTGTACCGCTGTGGCCCTATGGTCGACCTCTGCCGCGGCCCGCACGTGCCCAACACGTCGGTGCTCAAGGCACAGGCCGTCACCAACGCGTCGCGCGCCTTCTGGCGCGGCGACACGAGCAAGGACGGCCTCCAGCGCGTGTACGGCATCACCTTCCCCGACAAGAAGCAGCTCACCGCGTACCAGCGCCGCATCGAGGAGGCGAAGAAGCGCGACCACCGCGTCGTCGGCACCCAGCAGGACCTCTTCTTCTTCCACCAGCTCTCCCCCGGCAGCTGCTTCTTCATGCCGCACGGTGCCCGCATCTACCAGTCGCTCATCGCGTTCATCCGGGCATGCCCCCCCCCTGCTTGAGCATCCGCCCTGCTACACACTCAACCCGTTTGTTCAACCTGTGATCGCAGGTGGTGCCGTCGCCGCCCATCTGTCCATGTTGTGTGAAGATGCTGGCAGGTTGAGGTAGCCGCCGTTGCCATCCAACGTCAGACCGGCTCGCTGACGCCACACGCCACAGAGGTCGCGACACAAGAGACCCAGCAAATCACGCTTGGGCGAGTGCACACGTCTAAAACAAGTGCTCTGCCAGGAGCTGCCGCTGCAACCGTGCGTGTGTTGCAGCTCGCCACCCACACCGTGCCGGCCCCCCCTCACCGGCACCGCCATAGCCACATCAACGCCGTTCAGCGGCCGCATTCCCGCGGGCACCCTCTCTCTACCCCTGTTACACTCTCGCTCGACATTAAATGACAGCCACCCTTGAAAGACGCTCCCACCTGCCAACGTCTGGGCCCCTGCCAGCCCGCAACGCCGACACCGCGCACTTCGGCACGACGGCAGGCAAACGTCACCCGCCCGCATGCAGGACAAGTACTGGGAGTACGAGTACGAGGAGGTCGTGACGCCCAACATCTTCAACGTCGACCTCTGGCGCACCTCCGGCCACGCCGACCACTACAAGGAGAACATGTTCTTCATCGACATCGAGAAGGCAGAGTTCGGCCTCAAGCCGATGAACTGCCCGGCTCACTGCCTCATGTTCGGCGCGCGCAAGCGCTCCTACCGCGAGCTCCCCATGCGCCTCGCCGACTTTGGCGTGCTCCACCGGAACGAGTTCTCTGGTGCCCTCCACGGCCTCACCCGTGTCCGCCGCTTCCAGCAGGACGACGCACACATCTTCTGCATGCCCGAGCACGTGCGCACCCTGCCGCGCTGTGTGCTCTGCGCTACGCGAAACCCTGCCGGCGGCCCCTGCTGCCTGCTGCCGCGCTGGACACGTGGCGCGACATGGGGCCAGTAGAGTGCCGTGCTGCGCTGTGATCATGCTGCGCTCGCCGCCGCAGCGACGTGCGGAATTGTGTGCAGCAGTGCGACTTCCGGCCCGCGGTGTCCTTTCCTGCATGCGGCGGTGGGCCGGCAGGCGCCGTGGAGTGAGTCGGGCGTGGCTGCAGGTCCGGGGAGAGGTCAGCTCGTTCCTGAAGATGCTGGGCGAGGTATACAAGGTGTTCGGCCTCGAGTACTCCCTCGCCCTCTCCACCCGTCCCGAGGGCTACCTCGGAGAGCTGGAGCTGTGGAACCAGGCAGAGAAGGCTCTCGAGGAGTCTCTAAACGACTCGGGTGCGACCCACCATGCACTGGCCGCATGCATGGGCACACGCAGGCGCTGCCCTCGGCCTGGTCACCGGCACTCTGCCGCAGCCCGCATGGCTGTGTTCTGGCTCACAGGCTGCCCTGCAGCATGCGTGTCCGGCTGTCCGCCGTTGGAGGACCTCTCCTGGGCTGCGCAACTGCCGCGCGACGGAGCCTGTCGGCTGAAACGCAAGGGGAACGTGATTGCGCCTGCTACGCGCCGCCGTGAGCATGCCAGTATGCATGCACGCTCCGCCCCGTATGCATGTGGCCTCCCAGCCGACTGCGGCCGTGTCCCTTTTTGTCCATTCACGTCGCCACGCATCGCAAACGTCAAGCGCGTCGGTGGCTCTTTATCTGAGCGTCGACCCCACGATGGGTAGCGCACCGCGGGGTGCTGTGGGCGCCGCCCTCCCGCTGCTGCTGTGGGCGCCGCCCTCCCGCTGCTGCTGTGGGCGCCGCCCTCCCGCTGCTGCTGTGGGCGCCGCCCTCCCGCTG
>JAUMHO010000006.1:1112476-1126653 GCA_032360965.1 Ulva armoricana
CTGCGGGTCATACGGGGCGCCGTCATGCAGGGATGGAGTGGAAGCTGGACCCCGGGGAGGGCGCATTCTACGGCCCGAAGATCGACATCACGGTGTACGACGCCCTCAAGCGCAAGTTCCAGTGTGCCACCGTGCAGCTCGACTTCCAGCTCCCCATCCGATTCGGCCTGCAGGTGCCCTCCCCCTTCACTCACACCCCTGTCTCCCTGTACCCTCTCCCCCTTGTGCACGTGCCCCGTGACATGGGCGGTGCACAGCCGCAAATGCCGCCGCACGCCCATAACTGCTCTGCCTGCGATGGCAAGGTGGGCACAGATGGCCGTGCCTCAAGGGGATTCACAGACAGTCCATGCCAGGCGCGTGTTGGCCTCATTCATGGATGCACACCGCGCGTACCGTAATCGTACGTGTTCCGGCACCACAAGCGCTCCGCCCTGTTGCCCGATTGCGGACGTGCGCTGTCTCGGCAGTCCCACGCACCACGCAGCACGGCATCGCTCCCTCAGATGTGATCGTCCGGAAGAGGGGGCGGCGACGCGCCAACACTCGGAGGTGTGGCTGCCGGCGCGGCAGCAGCCGCTGGCGTGAGAACCGGGGCTTGCTGGCCAGCGTGCTGACGTGCTGGGCGTGCTGTGCAGTACTGGGACGAAGACCAGCAGCCGCAGCGGCCGGTGATTGTGCACCGCGCGATTCTAGGCAGCGTGGAGCGCATGTACGCCATCCTCACCGAGCACTACGCGCAGAAGTGGCCCCTGTGGCTGTCGCCGCGGCAGGTCATGGTCGTGCCGATCTCGGCCGCCGCGTACGACTACGCCCATGCTGTGCGCGCCGAGCTGCGCAAGGCGCGCTTCTTCGTCGACGTCGACGTGCGCGACCAGAAGATGCAGAAGAAGGTGCGCTGCGCATGCTGTGCACGCTCTGCCCGGCGCATGTGAGGCGGGGTCGGCCCCGCATGTGCCCTGCTGCTGCTGCGCTCCATGGCCGGGCCACAGCACAGCACACAGCGGCATGCATGCATGCCGGAGATCCCACCACAGCGCACCCGTGGGACTGCTCACATCATGCCCGTCACATGCCTGAAGCTGAGAGATTGCGAGCTTGCGGTCGATGCGACGCGCGAGGCACCATGCATGCTGTACCTGCGCGCACACCGTTCCACGATCGGCACACGTCCACCCTGTACCTGCGGGGTGCGCTGTCGCGCGGTGTGCATCCGCCGGAGCCCGTCCAGGCACCGGCAAGCCGTCGAGGCAAAGGCAGGCCGCCTGGGACATGCACTGCGTGCTTTGACACTGTCCGCGGGGCGACACGTGGCGGCCGGGTGATGGGCCCCTCAGCAACGGTGGACACACGGCAGGGGGTGTTGTGCAGATCCGCGAGGCGCAGCTGGCGCAGGTCAACTACATCCTCGTCGTCGGGGAGAAGGAGCAGGTGGCGGGCACGGTGAACGTGCGCACCCGCGACAACCAGGTGCACGGAGAGCATCTGCTGACGGACGTCATCGCCGTGATGAGCCGCGAGCGCGGCGAGCGCGCCCTGGAGGGCCTCTTCGGCGGCGCCGCCGACGCCTCGGCCGCCGGCGACGCGAAAGCTGGCGCCGCGAAAGCCGCGGACGCGTAACCCCTCTCCCGCGCACGAGCCTGCGTGTGGGGGCCGCGGCCGGCTGCGGCCGGCAGCTGCGGCCGCTGTTGGAGCAGGCGGCGGCTCGTGTGATTCCGGCCGCGTTGATCCGGGGGCGGCGTTCGTGCCTCTGTGCCCTCGATGTGTCCACACGCATGAGGCGCATGCCAGCGCTCACGTGCTGCGTGATGTGCCGCTGGCGGCTCAGCGGTGGTGGTCAGAGGCGTCCGACCAGCGGTGTTCCGACGGCGGCAGCACGAGGCATCATGCATCCGCCGCATGCGTGTATCAGCTGCAGCGGGGAGGCAGAGGTGGCATTGTTTGGCTGTAGCGTTACGTGGTGGCCATCGCCTGTAAGTGACTGCGTAAATGTGTAACTGATTGCGTAGATGTGTGCACTGCATGCATGCGGTGGGCGTGGCTGGATGGTGGGCCTCGCTGGTGATGGAGGCCGTGCGGCATGAGTCGAGTCTGATCCGAGTGTGAGGGCAGAATGGCGCGTCAGGTTAACATCGCATGTCGTGCTGCATGGCCTCACAACCTTGTGCTTGCTCTGGCTGTGAGTATGATGTAATGACACCTCCCACTGATGCCATCCTCCCGTGAATCCTCTCGGTGCCGCTGTGGCGGCAGCATGCTGGCTGGTCTCGCCTGCGCATGCATGCATGATCCGGACGCTCTGTGCTCAGTCGACCCGCTGTGTGGCCAGGGGGGGCCGCGGACGAGCGCTGCGCTGCCGATAACGTCCGACTGCGCTGCTAGCAGACTGCGGCCGCCCTCGGACGGGTGTGGCCACCGCTTCCAGGCGGTGCGCTGTGAGCGAGTACAAGAGGAGCACACTTGGCAGGTGGATATCTCGATCACCACCACCTGGCTCAGGAGCACACTTGCCAGCAGACAGACTGTCTGTGCGAGAGGGGCATGTGGGGTCAGAGGAGCACACTTGCCAGAAGGATAGTTCAATCGCAACCAGGCGTCCAAGTTCGAGGATGATGAGCGTCCGAGTAGCATCAAGTCTCCGGTGTTGCGTCGTGTGAGCCGACAGCGGCGTGCTTAGCACTCGACTCGACAGGGGCCTGCCGCTCGCTCTTACCTCGACATGGGCATCGCGTCTGGCCCACTTCGGGAGGCCCTGCTCTGCCTCGCTCGCGCCCCCACCGTGCTTGTTGTCTGGACCCTTTCCTTCACACACCTTTCCTTCACACACAGCCAGCCGGCAGCCAGGGTCCCGCGGCGTACCGTCGCCTGTAGTGGTGTGGAGGCAGGCGGACCCTGGCCGTCGCCTGGTGGCCTCAACTGCAGCCACCAGCCAAGCAAACACACATGGCACAGTGTTTCACCACGCTTTGGTGGGGCTGAGATACCATGGGCCCTGTGGCACCTGCCCCAGCATGCCGGGCATCCACAAAGCCGGTGAGGTTGTACAGTGAGTTTACTTCCAGTGACGGCGATTGGCTTGTCTGTGTGGTACACGGCAGGTGGTCTGGCACGAGCGACGTAGTTGCCTGCCTGTGGCTCGTGCCTAGTTTGCTGCCCCTGAGCGCCACTGATCCACGTCCATCACAGAGGTGTCTATCCCAAAGGCCAGGTCTATCACAGACTGTCTGTGGAGCTGTTGAGTGGCACTGCATGCCTGCTGCAATTACTCTCACCTCGCATCGGTGTCTGGACTGGCAGTCTCCACAGCAGCCTCCTGCAGCACTGGCATAGCCTGCCCTGCAGAGACTCTGGAGTCATGGCTGAATTGCAATTAACTACGCCACAACACAGCCTGTGTAAATGGATTATGTCAGTGCTGTCTTCCTGATCTGGTGTGCCTTCGTGCTGGTGCTGCCCCCCAGGTTCGACTCCCTCTGGGAGCAAGGCCACATGTATAGTCAGTCAGCCAGGTGTGTCGTGTTTGTAACATCTTCAGGAATCAGATGAAGTTCTGTTGCATGCCTGTGGCTGTGGCAGCAGAAATCCCTGACACCCCCACCATGCCTCATGCTGTATTCTGTGCTAGTTCCTTGTGAGTAGAGGATATGGGCAAGCTGCGGACGTTTGTGAGCTTGCCTGGGCCTGGTGAACTTTTAAATTGCACCACTGTGCACAGCTTGCGGAAGAGCTGACACCGCTGAAAACACAGATCCCTGCAAGGTGTGAGACCTGAGATTGCGCCAGCTCCATGAGCACGAGGAATAGGTGCATGTTTCTGCAGCTCCTTTCCTGTGAGCTGCGGTGGCTGCTGGCATGGGCCATGCATATGGAAAAGCTGATCTACATGACTACACGACGCACCTTCGAGTGACCTGGCTTGCATAAGCGTCCGCCTTAATTGATAAATCACTAACGTAAATACTAGAACTCAGTAACCGCTGGACATGGCGCAGCAGAGAGCTCGCTAGGTACAGATTTGTGCACATATGTGCTGGCATCCTCAAAGAGAACAGTGAAGAACGCCACCACCGCGCACTGGCCAGCCTGCTGCCAACCAAAAATGTTTTTCTGTCGCGCGCAGGTCTCCGACCCTGCGCGTGCAGCAGTGGCGATGTCGACGAACAGTCACTTGACGCTGCACGGCCAGGCACAGCTACCGCACGTCAAAGTGAGAAATTCATAAAGTTGAGCGTAAGCCACGTTAGCATCAGCACATCACTGGGGTCCCGGGAGAAAGGCGTCGACAGCTTCTCCGCGACAGCTTCTCCGCGGCCATCAGACTGTGCACGCGCATAACTCGCTTCACGCGCACGAGAATGGGAGATGGGCTGTGTCAGCATGCATACGACCTTATCTCGCATCCGGATGCGCTGGCCTGCTTGGCTGTGATGAGGGACGCTAGCTACCTGCAGCAGCTGCGGGCCGTTCGTTGCGGGTCGGCGACGCATGCTCTGCCCCCATGACCGGCCACGGACACGTACCACGGGGTCCTCGCCACTGTGTTGCCGCGCCGTCCTCCCGTGTGCCTCGCTGCAGCTGCCCATTTCCAGGCTTGGCTACGCGCACAACGCGCGAGCTCTTAATGCATGCACACTCGAGTGCGAACGCAGGCCGCGCTTCGCGAAAACATTCACACAGTAAATAAAAAGATGCGTAAGCGTCACCACCGCGCGCTGTAGTTCCCATGAATGACCAGCTGATCAAGAACACTCGCCAGCCACTGGGCGAGTTCGCACACCACCCGCAGGCACCTCGGCAAAGCAGCCCCACCGCCACATCGGGCGAGAATTCGAATCCGCTTCCACTGGCAATTGCGAGCACGCTTCCCCGCAGCAGCGCGGCCACGCCGCCAGGGCACACATAAATACAGCAGCCAGGGCCTTCCATCACCATCCCATCGCCCTACTGCTGCTGTCCCGGTTCTACAGGCCTTCATTTCGTCGCACACCAGACTACCAACGCGTACGCGCCCCTACGCCACCTCAACCCTCCTGCGCTGTGCACGACCGTGGCTGAATCCCTCCTGCGCTGTGCACGACTTTGGTTATCCTGACCTCGTGATGTGTGATAGGATCGCTGTATTCTGAGTGTGTGTGGGTAGCTGCTATGGTACCCATGGCCAGAGGTGCGTAGGGAGGCTGGCGCCTATGCCCTCGTGCGCGTACGGGGCGTTGGTGAGTTTGCTCGTGCTCACGTGAGCGCTGCAAGTCGTTGATGAATGCACTGCACTCGTTCGTAGCCTACTGAGGCCTCCGTGGCGGATCTCACGTACACATCCTCACTGCCACACCGCGCGGGGTCCTGTGTTTAGCTCATGACTGGTACTGCGTTGTTCGTGCACTCCAACGTAGAGCTCAACCTTATCTATCTAGACTCATCAAGCGCAGCAACGACGTGAGTGGCTTCAGGTGACTTCATACTACCGGCACCCGTAGCCACACCTACGCCCCACCACCTCAACATGACCATCCTCGCAGCGTGCGCCCTGGCCATTGCACTGGCATGCACTCCCGCCCCCACCGAGGCAAGGCCGCTATCAATCGTCGATGGGGAGCATGCTTTGGAGCTCAGCACACAGCATGCTGTCACAGAGCGCAGCCTTCTCATGCGTGCGCTCCTCCCCATCCCCCAGTTGGGTCCAACCTGCCTCTCGCAACACCGTAAGAGACTCCAGCCGGTGCCTGTGTCGAGGAAAACCTCGTTCCTCCTGGCCCGTGTTTTATGCCAATCCAGCTGTGTTCTGTGTTTGCTGCCGGGTACGGCAGAAGCCGTTGCTGCATGGGCAGCGGTTGCTGTACATGTCGTATCAACCCAGTGTCTCACCATGGCACTGTCATGCGCTTCCATCCCCAACCGCCGACCCGCAGGGCGAGAGACGGGTGTTGACAAGGGCCTTTACCTCGCATTCCCTGCACTGTCAGGACCCTGGGGGAGGCGGTGCCTGCGCATGTGTGACATGCGTGTATGATTGAGTCCATGCAGCTCTTGGAGTGCTGGGGGCAAGGGCCACAAATAAGCCACAGCTAGTCAGCCATACCTCCGGCAAGATGCATGCAGAGGTGGCACCAGATCCCTTGAATTATGCCATCCATGACCTAAACTTGAGAGCCACTAAAAGACACGTACACAGTCAGTGTAACCATGGGAGTACAGCGGCATGTGCATGCTGCAGCCTCCACAGCCTCACACAGGACAGTGTAGCAGAGGAGGATTTCACGATTTCACATGCTGCTGCCTCTTGTCTGCGGTCGTTGTCAGGTGTAAGCAGGACTGACTGAGATTCGGTTTAGATGGCAAGTTTGCGCTTTCAAACCCGTGTTGCAAGTTCACACCTGCAGGAGTGCACCAGGCGTGCCTGCGTTCATACTCTGCAATTTTGAATCTAGAGCTGTGATGGAGCTAGAGCACAACCAGGCCGGCCTTCGGAAGGCAGTGCACCTGCATGCATATGTGAGTGGCATGGAAGCGTCTAGGAACACGGCTGCGTCTAAGTGCCACGGGGAGCGTGGCGCGGCTCCTCGTCCTGGTCCGTTCGGATGGCCGAGAGTGCATCAGCGGTCACAGGCAAGCAAGGTATAGTGTATCTGATATGCCGACGAGCCGCGCTGATGTGCAGGTGGACCGCGGGTCGACGGCGATGAAGGCAACGAAGGCAACGAAGGTGATGAGGGGAATGAGGGGAACGAGGGGGATGAGGGTGATGAAGGGAAGAAGAGAACACCAGCCAAGAAGGGAACACCACCCAAGAAGGGAACACCAGCCAAGAATGCGCCACCAACCAAGAGAACACCAGCCAAGAAGGCGCCACCAGCCAAGAAGGGCAAACCAGCCAAGAAGGCGCCACCAGCCAAGAAGGGCAAACCAGGCAATGAGGGAGACGAAGGTGATGAGGGCAATGAGGGTAACGAGGGTAACGAAGGTGATGAGGGCGATGAGGGTAACGAAGGCAAAAAGGACAGCAGGTGAGTGTCGCATCAGCCACAAAGCCCAACTTGAATGCCACAAAGCCCAACTTGAATGCGGTTCCATAGCTGTGGTTCGATTTAGACAAGGGTCATGACATCTGGACCACTGTTTGCATGGTCACCATGCACAGTGTCCGCTGGATTGGTTTGCGACTGGTCAGATCAGATGTTGCATCGCATGCGCATGCATGAAACGGGCGAATGTGTGCGTGCAGCCCGCCAGAGCTCCCCAGCAAGGTCAAAGGCAAGTACCAGGTGTGCGTGAGCGGCAACCGCCAGGGTTTCGGGGTGGTGAGCGGCGTGCGCAAGCCCGACGGCATCACCGTGTTTGCCGACGGCCGCTGCGTCTTCTCGGAGTACGCCGGCGGCTTTGACGGCTTCTGGTCGACCGACGCCGGGGACGGCCACGAGGACGGCCTCGCCCTCGCCGCCAAGCAGGTACTCACCTCCTCCCCCCCCCCCCCCGCTGATGCACCTGGCTTGCAGGTTCACTATAGCCCTCTTATCGTAGCATATGGTACTAATATGGTCCAGTAAGGAACCCGTAACTGTATCGCCTCAAGCATTGGCAGCAGGTGCACATCGGCTCTGCACACATTCAGAGCGAGTGCGTCGCAAACGTAGTCCAGCACACCGGCATCCGCTGCAGCATCGCATGAAGCAGCAACCCCGCAACTGTAGCAGCGTCGGTGCATCAGACTGGCACTCCGATCACGCCTGCCTGGGCCGCGGCGCTATGCCCGGCCATCGTTATGAACGAAACGGACAACAACGCCCGGTGCCTGCTGCAGATGCTGGGCGACAGCAATGCGCGCGTCGGCGAGAGCGCTGGCCGTAAGAATTCCCGCAACCGCTTCGTCAACGCCTTCCTGCAGGAGGTGCGCGATCTTTCAAAGCCTTCCAACCTCGACCATCCGGAAGACGAGGGCCTCGCCGACGGCGGCGAGCGCGTCAAAAACATCGCCAAGGCCTCCAAGGCGTGCACCACCATGATCCAGGTGCACAGCTGCTAAGCCTCCCCAGCGCCAGGCTGCGCTGGGCCACCGCGCAGCACAGCGTGCGTGTGTGCGCTCGCGCCGTGCTGCGAGGGGACGTTGAGATGCGGCAGCCGGGTCACACCGTCCTTTTTCGGGACTAGCGGCGCCCCAGAGCGGCTATGGGGGGCTGTGATGTTGCAGCCCATGCACCTGAGGCCGCGCTGCGGGGAGGCGGATGTCCTGGCTGGCGGGTATGCAGCTGGCGATGATCCACTCCCTCGGCCTCGGCCTCGGCCCGGCGCAGCGGTCAGCTACGGGATGGTCAGGGTACACCGGGACACCCGAGGAGTACGGGATGGTCAGGGTACACCGGGACACCCGAGGAGGACAGCTTTAGCTAGGCATGGAAGTTGGGCGGGGGGAATGAGAGGATGATAGAGTAGGCGTAGGCGGGGGGGTGCCTCGCACGCATGCACCGCACGCATGGGAGTTGATGAACAGCAGAACCTTGCACCGATGAGGTGAGTTCAGGTCGACGTTTAGGCTGGCATGCCAGGCTGGTGGGAGGACCACTCTTACACGGCCGGGCTTGCTGCTAGATGATGAAGCTGATGGCCTGATGAGATGAGCGCGGGCGCGTACTGTGCTGCTTATGAGCGGCACCAGAGCCGGGGATAGCCCGCGGTCGGAGGGCATGCATGAGACGATTAGACGCCCCAGATGGCAGCTATAGAGGACCCAGGGGGTAGGGGGTACGGTCGACGTAGTCAGGTCGGAGATGGTCGGATGACACTGCAGGCCCGCATGGTTTGGATGGCCGGAATGTTTTGCCATCGCTGTGCCGGTGCGCAGCCACCGGTCGCCGCGAACGCCTTCACCTGGTGGCACGGTCTTGATCATGATTGCTTCGTACAGTGGCTCCGTACAAGCACAGCTTTGTGGAGCAGCGGGCACACGTTGTGCTGACTCTTTCAGCGATCCTGCGTTTTGGTAGCTATTTGCGATCGTTTCCTTTCGCTTTCATCGGAATCAGACGACTTAGTATTGGGTCATGAATGTTTTGTGAATGATGTAACTCAGTGTAGCACAGAACCGCCCGGAACAACTGCCTCCTGTGGTCATAGCACTTGATCGTAGCATTTGATCAAACCTTACTGGGCCCAGAAGCCGCGGCAGCGGCAGGCCATGTATATATGCATGGTGTTGCCGAGATCGCCGCTGCCGCGGTCTGACTACACTCACACCCACACTGTGATCGCTGAGTTGCGCTCACTGCGCTCCACGCGCCGGCGTCGACGTGCACTGCCAGCTGGAAGGTACTTCTACAAGATGCCGATGCCTCAAGAGTTGCATGAAAGGAAGTAGCGACGCCCACGCTGTGCACCCTTGCGCGCCCACTGCCATTAAACATAAACTTAAACTTACAATTAAGTAAAACAGCACTTGTCTGGTGACTGTGCACATCCCTGTACAGGCACGCACGCGAGGGCCGCATGAGTGTGTCTCTGCTGTCTTGTCGTGTTGAAAAATTCTCATATTGTTCCATGTGAGGCGGGGTGGGCCCCGCATGTGCTCTGCTGCTGCTGCGCTCCATGGCCGGGCCACAGCACAGCACAGCACCACTCACAGTGACACATGGCAGGTGCTCCAGCATAGCACAGGTGGGATGGGCCGGACCCAATATCCCACGTCGGATGTTCGCGTTTGGGTCCCAGACTGCCGCGGTTTTTGGGTTCCAGGCCCAGAACACAGCACACAGCACACAGTGTCACATTTACATTTACATTTAAACAGTCCAATGGCCGAAGGACGAGATACACAAGCTGACCCCTTCTTCGGAACGTCTTGGGTACGGAACCGTGTGCCCCCAGCTGGGTTTCTGACACAATCGCGTGCGCCCGCCTCGCTCAGCACAGGAAGGGGCCCTGTGAGTTGCGAGGGGTTTCCAGGTGGGTTACCCGCCTGGCTAGTGGGCCTCGAGGATCCAAATAGCCGGAGTTGTCAAGGTCCTTGCAGTGGCCGCCGGTACAGTAGCACGGATTTGCAGTGAAACACCATCAACATGCAGCACAATAACAGGGCAACCTGCAGGCCAAGGCAGCAAGTTAGCAAGAGAGTTGTGCATGCATGTACCATGTGGCGACGCCCTGCAGGGTAGGCCTGGTTAGGGCAGGATGGACGGCGTGAAGGGCACAGTAAACTGCCTGCGCCCGGTTGCTGCGTTCCTGCTGGCTGTGTCCTGTGTTGTGTGCACTCGGCAGCCTCTTCCCGCACCGGTTCTGCGCGGGTTGTGTCTGCCCGACTGGTCGGCCCTGAAGCCGTGGCTCCGCTGTGTGGCGCCCCCGCCTGATGCTGCCCCTGTGGTTGTGCCCCCTCCTATGCCCGTTCTGCACTTGTGCGCCCCTACCGGTAGGGGCGCTGTGGCCGATTCCCGTTTGGGTTTGGCGTGATGCCCGATTCTTTGTATATATTTTTGTTTTGTTTGAAGAGGTGGTATCAAGGTGATCACATGGCGTGGTCGCATGTGGTGTGTGGTGCAGGGATGCCTCAGGTGTGCTGGTGAATAGCCTTCACAGCACAGCCAAGAGTGTTGTCTCTGCAGCTCTGCCTCCGGATTCCGACGGATCCATCGAATCTGGTTTACAGATACGAGTGTGGCAGACATGTTGAAAACGGGCAGATGTCAGCTGCACGGCTGGTACATGGGGCGGTGATTCACGTGCAGGTAGGGTAGAGAATACTGACTCGGCAACTTGACTATTGAATACATTGACAGAGCCTTGTGATAAACTGATTATTAGAGTACTGCCTCCAAGTTGGCAATACATTGGCAGAGCCTTGTGGTGAAATGATTGTTTGTGGAGCTATGGAGCTGTGGAGCAGCTGGCGGGAGCCACCAATCATGGAGCCACCAATCATGGGCCACCACAAGGGCACAAACTTATGCACAGGCCAGTGTCACACACATGCGGGACATGTATGATTCACTGAGAATTAGTCTTTCCTGCTTCGACATGGGTTTTGACGAGTGGCAGTAGGTGTGTGTTGCTTGGGTCAGGCTGGTTCAAGCGGTTGACTGGAGGCACTGGGCTCAGCATTCATGGTCTGAATAATCCGCACTCTTGCCCCACTGTGACCCGCTTGTAGGATATGTCGAGTCAGTGTCACATGCACTTTTACGTTCACATTCACAGTGCCATGCATGTTGGGTGCCTCAGCCCTGCACAGCACACAGTGTGATCGACACATGCATGCCATGTGCCCCAGCACAGCACAGCACACCCATGCCTCTTTAACTTCTAAACCGACGTGAGCAAATGCCCGTGGATGGTGCTGTTTGAGACTGACTGCGCGAAGTATGACTTGTTCCGGCCTCGTCAAATTTAAGGGCATCATCAGACGCCGGCGATCAGTCAGCAGTCATTAACGGATGCATCGTGCCAGGATCCTCCGGAATGTGGCAAGTGGGCTGAGGCTCTGTTCATTGATGACTGCTGACTGATCGCCGCCGTCTGACCATGCCCTTTGACAAGACCGGAACTAGTCATACTTCGCGCAGTCAGTCTCAAACAGCACCATCCACGTCCGGCCCGGTTGCGTGTACGTACCGTCGCCTCCTGCAGACACAAATGCCACAGCCCTGACTGCCTTCAAATCACGGAATCACACCCGGAAATCGTTAGGTACACTGCAGCTGAGAGATTAATAAGGATATTCCACGCCGGAATCACACCCGGAAAGCTTTAGGTACACTGAAGTTGACAGATTAATAAGAATATTCCACGCTTGTCTCGCCGAGAGACTGTGAGGAACCATGCCTCCAGAGGTGAGGTGCCGTGACTCATCACAGGGGTGCGAGGCCCCATGGCCCCATGCGCGCTATGCACGCTATGCACGCTGCGCCTGCGAGCACTCTCATTCCGCCCTTGACATCCCTCCATCCTACATTCGCAAGATGCGCTCGCATGTGGGCGATGTGTGGCTGCATGCATGAGAGACAGGACAAGTAGTCAGTGCACGGCGGCATGGGCGGCATGCGTCGCGGACGATGTAGTGCCGCGAGCGCACGGGGGTTAGGGTTAGGGGGATGCCACATGCATATGGGGCCGTTTTTGGGGGATAACGCCGCGTGTGCTGTGTCAGGGGGGTGCCATATGGGGCCGTTTTTTGGGGGGCAAAGGCACCGGAAAGTGTCCACTTCACCAAGTGGCAGGTCAGCCCTGTTGCGTTTGCCTTCCACAAGGCGAAGTTGAAGGAGCAGGGTTCCGCATCAGAATCACCAGTTCTGTTTGCCCCAAGAAGGCTCCATGTGGCATCCCCCTAACACAGCACGCGCGGCGGAAAAAAAGGTAGGGGGGAAAATGGAATGGGGCATCACGCCAAACCCAAAAGGGCATCGGCCACGGCACAGCGGCGAAACGCGCTCAGTCGCAACGCAGTCGTAACGCAGTCGTAACGCAGTCGTAACGCAGTCGTAACGCAGTCGTAACGCAGTCGTAACGCAGTCGTAACGCAGTCGTAACGCAGGCGCAGCGGAGGCGCAGCGGAGCCTGCGTGCCGCCGGCGGATCGGCAGTTGCTGGCAGGGCCGTCCGACCTCCAATTGTGTTTGTTCTTCTGTGCGGTGCTGACAGCATCATGCGATTGACAACTGCAGTACTAGCGTGCGATTTCCCCATTCTCCACTCCACTATTAATCCTTTAAAATTGGGACCCTCAGAAGGTTCAACCGAGCTGCTCCGCTTTGCCACCAGACCCAGTCGGGGTAAATTCCGGAACTCTGCGCTCCGGGCCCGCAAACGTCGGGGTTGCAGTTTGCTGCAGTTTAGGGCCTCGAATCCCCGCGCTGCAGCCTCCTGTGCCTGCCGCCGACGCAACAGTGAGCCCCTAGCTCAGGTCGCAGGAATGGCATTCTGCTGCCTGGGGTTTACACGTTTACACCCGCGTGTAAACCCCTACCGGATTACACGCCGGTAGGGAGGTCACAAGCGCCCGGCGGGCAGCAGGTGGCCGATGCCCGTTGGGGCCTGGCGCGGTTGCGTTTGTTTATTTTTCTTCCTCGCATGGCGTGCCAGGTCACAGTGGAGTGGGTCGTCGCGGCGCTGATCCCGGTTGCCGTCCGCTCGCGATAACTCGCGGTTGCTCACACCTACCAAGCAAAGACCAGGGCTAACCAAAGTGCGTTGGTGGTGCAAGGAGGCCCGCGTTTGCTACAGCGAAGCACGGCGAGGAGGTGATCGCTTCATGCATTGGCGTCCACGCCTTCAATCCGATCAATACCTGACTCATTCATCATCCGGACATGATCCATCCGAACAGGAATGTGCTCCTGGGCCCGAAATGACAATTCTCCCGAAACGTTTCGGGCCCGAAAATCCAAAATCCGAAACTTACAAACTTCGACGATTCGGTCGGAACATATCACCCGAAAGCAAAACTGACCCCGAAATTGTCAGGTCCAGAATGCCAAAACCCGAAATTGGGATTTCCGGGTCGGCAAGCCCCTGAACCCAAGCAGCCTCCTGTTTCAAACCTACGTAGTACTATCTGGAGGTTTCGCCACATGCGCCCTACTATTCCTGATCACTCAGTCACCATTAGGCCCTTTGCCCGTCGCTGCACTGACCTGTCCATGCCTGCGCCATGCGTTTCTTTAGGTCCGTCTTCGTCAACCGAGCGCAAGCACTCGCCGCGAATCGGTGCCAAGCCGCCGGTTGCTTGCCCATCCAGCTGTGAGTCGCATGGATCAAAGGACCAAACTCATAATCGTACCCGGGTACGCAGACTGAGCGTCTACAAGTCGCTGTCACAGTATCTGTCCCTCAGTTGAGCGATAGGTCAACAGGGGTAGGTGGGTTGGTGCATTCAAAGCCACTTACTGGTAATGCACCAGAGATATGCACCAGAGATGATACCTGTCAACAACTGCACCTGGCATGCGTTGTGGCAGTTGCTGTGCACGCTGGCTGGTAGACTGTGGTCCACGATGCGGTGGAATCAATCTTTAAAAAGATGTGCTCCAAACTGAGCGCAGTGCCGATGTTGACTGCTGCATTGGAATGCTTGGGATCAAAGGAGCGACTGGAAACTTCACCCCGCTGCAGTCTCTCTTTCTCCCGAGTCGGGGGGGGGGGGGGGGGGGGGGGGGGGGGGGGGGGGGGGGGGGGGGGGGGGGGGGGGGGGGGGGGGGGGGGGGG
>JAUMHO010000006.1:1132147-1165906 GCA_032360965.1 Ulva armoricana
TGGCACACCCCCGCGCCCCCCCCCCCCCCCCCCCCCAGATCGACGGTGCACCGGCTCGGCCCGCAACGGGCCAGCCGCGCTGCACCATCTGCTCAGCCCGCGCTGCCGCTGGCCTGCGCCTCGCTCCGATAGCCACCCCATGGCTCACACCGCTGCAGGCGAAATGGGAAGAGAACGCCGACATGCACGAGTCCCCTCCTGGAAGCGACGGCCTCAGCTCCATCCACAGCACCCGAGGGTGGCAGGCTCACCTCCGCAGCCGCCGCCGCTCCATGCCCGCCGTTTCCATCGGCCCGGCCAACGGCGACGGTCCCGCCCCCTCCGCCGCCGCCGTGCCCGGCGGGCCGCACCCGTCACCCCCCAACACTTCCCACAGCACAGCGGAGAGCCACATCAGCTTTGAGGCGCGATCGGTACGCCCCCCCGCCGGACAGGTCGCATGCGCATCGGAGTCACGCCGAGCCGGTGTAGCGGGCATTATGATACAAGGGGTTCCTCTGGGTTTCTGAGAGTGTGACTCCGAGGTGCAGATGCACTCGGCACGGTCGGGCCGCCTGAGCTACCCCGAAGATGTGAAGGTGCCGGGCCGGCGTGCGTCCGCTTCGCCGTCCGCCCTGGCAGCCTCCGGCGACCCCATCACGCGGCCAGCGGTGCCGATGCTGCGCTTCAAGTCGGACCTCGTGTATGCATCGGAGGCTGAGCTGGCGGCGCGAGCGGCGGCGTCCGCCCGGCTGCGCGCCGACTTGGACCGACAAGTGGCCGAGAAGCAGCTGCGGCGCGAGCAGGAGCGCGGCGACGATGGCGAGTCGATGGTGCGAGCGCAGCGCTCATGCATGCTGGCAGCTGTGATCGCGCTGCACCTGGCTGGCAGTTGAGAAGGGCACCATGTGTGTCTATGCGTTGCAGTCCCGAATTGGGGGAAGGCAGGCGGTGGCACAGAGCCAGCTGCGCGCTGTCCTTCCACAACTTGTCGTGGCGTCACTGACTGCATTTCGGAGTGGAGTTTAGTGACCCGATGGTAGACATCATGCATCAGCGCGGTGCAGGCTGCTTACGGAAGGTACCGAAGCCCGCTGTCGCACCGTTCCAGCAGTGGGCGGTTGGGGCCCCCTCTACGGCGGGCCGCAATCTCGTCTCCACGACCGGCCCACGACGCCCGCCTCGCCGCCGCCGCGGCCAACAGCCGCAGCCCCCGTGATGGACCGCGAAGCAGTGGCCTTGCGCATGTCACAGACAGTTTCTGCAGAGAGGGCAGCGCACGGGAGAACGAGGTGCCGGTGATGGACGATGCCGCGGACCTCCTGCTCCACGGGCTAGAGAGCCTCAAGGGTGGCCAGGTACGCATGCATGCATCCCATGCATGTGCCACCCACACCCCTGGCCCCTGGGAGCGGAACATGAGAGTACCGACGCGCCGGTCCTTCTGCTTCATCGCGATGCCTGCCGCGCCGTGCGGCGTATCGGCGGTGGGCACGCGGCCCAGGACCGCACAGGGTTGACGGCCGCGTGATTATGCAGACTCCCCGGCCTCCCCTGCAGCCGTCAGGCAACACGCTGCCGAGCCCCCGGCCACAGGTCTCTGCGCGGTATGCCCTCATGCCGACGCCGCTGTTTGACTCGGCGGACACGACCCCTCTGCCAACCGCTCGCGACTCGCTTGACGGCGGGCCTCTGTCAGCGCGTGGGGAGCCGCTGTCCACGGGCGGCCTGCCGCGGTCGGCCCGCGGGGAGCCCCTCTCGGCCCGCGGCCCGCCGATGTCCGCAGAGATCAGCCCCCGGATACCGCTGCCGTCACCGCGTCAGATCGGGAGGTTCACGCGGTCCCACGCGGCCGGGAGCATGGCGGCGGTCGGGTCCGGACTCGGGCCGGAGCAGGGCGAAGACCCGGTGATGAGGTCGTGGCGGCTGGCCAAGGAGGCGGCAGACCTCGCCCGCAAGCGGCGGGTGCGCCAGCATGCCGCCGTCGCGTCGCCTGAGCTGCTGGTGCGCGTCACACATGCTGTCACAATGCATGCTGCCCATGCATCACTGCCAGCACCGAGCCGGTTTCCACACATCCTCGGCGACAGGTCGGGTGCACGGCACAGGGTGTGCGACGGGAGCGGAGCCGTCGTGGCGGCGGCCGGTCGAGCGGTTTAATGTGCCGGGAGTGTGCAGGCGGATCTGGAGGGGTCGACGGAGACGGGGGCGAGCAGCGATGCAGTGGAGCAGGGCTTGCAGCGGGACAGTGCCGCGGCGCCGACGCTGCCCCGCGTGGACTCGACCGACGAGACGTCGGTCGGGACGACTTGCAGCACCGACTTTTGCGGCATTTCGAGTCCATGTGTCGACCGGTCAGACACCCGGAAGCACGCTACGGTGCGAAATTCCCCCCGCGAGCACCGTGAGGCGCTCAGAGTCGGCGGCCCCGGCGCTGACAGTGCCACATGCTGGCGGCGGCCGTGCATGCCAGCGGTCGGCGGCGGATGTGCTGCCTGTGTACGTGGCTCGTTGTGTTTTCCGGCCGGGCTGAACTGCGGGGACACACCCTCAAGTGTGCCCAAGAAACGTGTTGCTCTCTATGAACCGCGTGATCACATGCCGCAGGTGTCCATGTGTCGGTCGTGCGTGCAGGGCTGGCGGAGGCCGTGGGCATGGTTCGCGTGCTGTGTGTGCGGCCGGGCGTAGTCCGCGTCCGCGTGCAGCAGGCACAGCGCGGGTGGTACGAGCAGGCACACGCGCCCGGGGGGTGGGCCTGCTCTCTGCGCTCGCAGCAGGTGGCGGCTGAGCGGGTGACACTGCCAGTTTGCACAGTTGCAGACGCGCCGCTGCGATCCGTCCGCTCGGGACGGGGTCGTCACGATCGTGGAGTACACTGCGGGGGACGATGAGAGAAGGCCGGCCGTAGTGGCGGCGGGGGTTTCAGTGGAGCAAGAGCTTGATGGAATCAGGCGTTGTTCGGGCGACAGGGACGGTGCGGCGTATTTACGTTCCATACTGCCGATGAATGGTAGGCTGGATGCGCGGACGGTGCTAGCGGCCGCCACGCTGTGAGGGCCGCGGCGGACGAGTGTGCGCTGCGGGGGGGGCCGTGAATATGTCAGGATCCCATGTGGTGAAGCGGCGCCGGTGCGGCTCTCGGCAGGCTGGTTTGTAGCGGCCGCCGAACGTGAGGTGCTGCGTCTTACGGCACCGTGCCGGTGCCGAAAGACTGCTCTGGAAGCGGCGCAGGGGCTGTAGCGCAGTGGCGATGCCGCTGTGAGCGAGAGGAGGTCAGTGCTGACTGTAATTGTGATCGTGTGTTTGCGGGTGCGATCGTGCGTTTGCGAGTGCGCCGGTGTGTTTGCGAGTGCGATCGTGTGTTTGCGCCGGTGTGCGTGCCGGCCGGGGTGGCTCCCGTCTCGAAAGGCCGCGGGGGCCAGGCCTGTGTGCGCTGTGTGGCTGGGCCAGCTGGAGGCTTGTGCTGGGGTCCAGCTGCCATGACTGAACAGCGGAAGATACTCGCTGTGTGTTTTTGCAGTGGCGCCGGCTGCTATTCCCTTTTTTTGTTCGGGTCTGCCCACTCATATTCGATCGGGTCCTCGCCTTTACTAGTTTGCCCACCTTTATTAGTTCAGGTATGTATCTTCAAATTTGAGGTTAAGAAACATGCACGTGGGTGCTGCCGTTAACAGACTGGGCGGGCAACACGTGACCAGTTTCGGCCTTGCCAACTTGAAAGGGCCTCATCAGGCGTCGGTGGCCAGACTGCAGTCATCGACGATCACAGCATGGCAGATCCTTATATGTCCTGAGAGGAAGCAGAATCCCAGACGAAATTTCTTCCATCGCATCGTTGAGCAGAGCAACGAGATACTACGGCAGGGGGACCCCAGTATAGAGCTGATACCCGGATAACACGATGTGAGGGTAGGGCCCTCTGACAGCCGCACACGCTACCATCATCTGCGAAAAAGTAATGGATAAGGCACACCCTCTTGGTGCCAGACACAAAGGACTGGGCAGCAGCCCAGCCAAACCTAGGCACATAACAAGAAAAAATACTTGACAGCAGGGTCCTTCATCTGTGTGATCAGATGTGCTCAACACATGTACAGGCATTGCAGGACCCAGCAGCTCACCAGCTGCAGGTGCACTACACACCCTAAATCCCCATTACACTAGCAGCTTGTGGATCGCAGCGTGACCCAAGTGGAACCCATCCTCTCGATCCTCCATTTTTTTATTTTTTTTTTCCTCCAGGATTCCAGGCACGAGTCTGGGCAGTGCATGGCAGGTGTGAGCCGCAGTGTATGCGTGGCCGCACTATACCAGTACTGCGCTTCCAGCCAGATGCCAAGGAATGCAGCCGCATGGAGCAGGCCAGTTCAGGTATGGGCACCCGCCGGTGCTGACTGCACATGTCCAAAGTGGCATGGCCATGCATGGAAACTGAGTCAAGCCAGGTTGGACAAAGTGGATCCGGACCGCACATGTACAAGAGCACACTGCAAAACACTCGCACACTGCAAATC
Source organism: Ulva armoricana (assembly GCA_032360965.1). Taxonomy (NCBI): domain Eukaryota; kingdom Viridiplantae; phylum Chlorophyta; class Ulvophyceae; order Ulvales; family Ulvaceae; genus Ulva; species Ulva armoricana. Next base: position 1,136,641 of record JAUMHO010000006.1, read on the forward strand.
CGTGCAATGTTCTCACTCCTTGTTTATTATAATGGACGCGACTATGTAAGCATTGTTACTTTGTCAGGCAATTCTGTAAGCATTGTTACTTTGTAGTCGTGCTTTCATGCTTAGGAGGCCAAATGTGCCTCCACTCATATCTGAAAATGGAATCGTAGCAATAGAGCAAGAACGGTACTAGTCAGCAGCCACATGCGGTAATATCAAGCAAGCACTGGATGAGAAGGGTATACGTGAAAGATGCATTCAAGTGAAAGATTGTGCATTCAAGAGGAGTCGCACATGCCCTGCAGAGCACTGCTGCTATGGCCAGTTTGCTTGTGCTCGAGATTTTACTCAGTATGTGTCGTATTATACATGCCTCACAGCCAGGCCAGGACAGCTGCTGCCGGTGTATGTGGCTGGTATTCACACCCCAGAACCATGTCGGTTTCTGCAGACTTCCGATTTCGACAGACTTCCGTGGTGTACCTCATGTGTGCTACTACATAGTTCATGTCTTAGGTGGATGCCACGTGGGGCCCTTTTTGAGGCAAACAGAACTGGAAGTTCTGATGTGGAAACCTGAAACTTCCACTTCGTCTATTTGCTAGGGGAAGGCAAGAGGGCGGACCTGCCACTTGGTGAAGTGGAAAGTTTCCATTTCACTTCCGCCCGAATTGGAACCCCATGTGGCATCCCCCTCACATCATGTGTGCACCTTAAGCTACCAATTGGGGCAGATGTAGAGCCTCTGCCTCCCCCCCCCCCCCTCAAGTGTTTGTTATTGTTGGTCGATGCCCACTAAGGAGGTCGATGCCAACTTTGGCGTGATGGCTGAGTTGTATATGATTTAAAAAAAACAAACAACATTTTTTGGTTATTGCTGAGGGGGGTGGGTGCCATATGACCACATGCATAGCAGCCAATACATGCGCAAATAGCTGTACGCCTCTCCATACTCATGCAATCTAGGACGAGCAGATTGCATTGTGTGTTTGGCTACACTCCTGGGACCCTAGATGTGTTTGGTTGCCTGATTGGTTGGGCAGTGTGATGTGGGATGACTATACATATGTGCACTTGCAGAACTTGTAAACCTCGGAAACCCTCAAATCCTCAAATCATTGTCGTGACTGGCCTTAATAATACTATCGTACAGCGTCCTGATGGAATTGCTGAGTCTGTGGCTATGTCATGGGAGTAGACCCCCCCTATATTTGTGATAACGAGGCGGCAAAGTCAACTGACAGTCGCTGTTTCCAAAAAAAACTTCATGGAGAGCACCATGTGCATGCGTGACCTTATCACAACGGTCCCCGCTTCAGCACTGCTCAGGGTGCTACCTGGGCTGCCTGTGCCTACCGGCGACCTCCTACCGGCAATCGCCCACGGTGCGGGCGTGATTGGACCTCCGCAGGGGGGCTGTCCCTGAAGTTGCGCATGACGCTGTGCATGGACCGACCGACCTTCGCAAGAAGCCGCTCATCTCCCCCCCGCACGGGGCTACTCCCCCTTTCCCCGCCCTCCTCCTTCGTCCACCCGGCCCTCCCCCTCCCTCCCCTCTCCACCTCGCCGCAAATCCCCCCCCCCCACCCTCGCGGCCTGCCCCCCCCTGCCCAGTCTCGGCCATTGCCCCCGTCCCCTGCCGCCTCCCCGCACCCTTCCATTCGTTGCGGAGGGGGATGCTGCGTCCCCACGTTTGCTGCCTGGAGTACTTACCCAAGACATGCGTGTCTGGGGACGGTGCGGTGTGCATGCAGCTCTCTAAGGCGTTCAGGGCTCTAGGGCTGTGTCGAGAGTGATTCTCCTGGTGTTTGCTGCCTTCGAATTCAGTGCATTGCGGGAGGTCTAGCGAGTGTCAGGGCAAGGGGCAAAGCCGTGTCAGTGTTACAGCACCGGTACAAGGCCCGAGCTGCCACTGGCCTGTGACAGCAGAGACCCCACTTTTTGCTGCCAGAGTACAGTCTGTCTCTCTGTTCAGAGAGATATGTCTCTGGTTGCACGCTCCGTGCATTGAAGGCACTGGGTACCTGGATGGCATTCGCATGATTCTGTGCGGGTGGGCGGAGCTGACAGATTGAGAGTGGGGCATTCGTTTGTTTTGGTTCACTAGCTTGCTGGAATCCCATGGGTGTACAGCTGCGATGGGACAAGCACCCGCTGCACGTGGCTGTTGTACATCACTCTGGGAGGCAGATGCCGCCAGCCTTTCCGAATGGGCAGGACAGTGCCCCGAGTATACATGTATATGCAACGGAAAGAGCGTAGTTGATGTAGGAGCAGTGTTGGGTGCAAGGCAGGTGGGGAAAGAGCCAGTGGAAGGCGCCACTGGTGCTGTCAACAAACCGAATCGTGTTGCTGCATCTGCCTTGGCATGCCATGCTCTGTGTTTCAAAGCAACGATGCCGCAGCAAGGAGATCAGCTGATACTCTGGCTGCCTGAGTCACCATAGCTGATGGATATGTGTTTACAGTCGTCACTGCCGGACCTGCAGTGGCGTAGGTGATGTTGTGGTGCTTTGTTCGAGGTGATTGTTTACCCTCATCGGACAGCACCTTCACTCACTTCTGAAAAAATTCGGCATATCCAGTTGTGAAGAATCTTTACGTACGATTAGGATAGGAAGAGGAACAGGTGAGTGTTCCAATATTGACCGTATTGCTGAACACTACCGCTGGACGGGGATATGACGTAGCGTGAGCATAGACGCCTTGATCGACGACAGGAGTGGTGGCTGTAACATTCCTTAACAGTGGTACAATTGATCATGGCAGGATTTGTAGCATCGTTTTGGACGAGCAGTAGTGCGCTGACGCGCGGTCCCTCAGGGCCACGCAAACTCCGAACGCCTCGTCTCTCAGCTGTGGCGGGCGTGAAAGACATTCCTGCAACGGACGGCAGATCACAGGCGCATGAAGCGGATGTAGTTGTCATCGGGGCTGGCATTGGTGGGTTGAGCTGTGCTGCCATTCTTGCCAAGTACGGCCTGGATGTCACGGTGCTCGAGAGCCATGACGTGGTCGGGGGAGCAGCGCACGTGCGATTTTCGTTGTCAACCTGCTTCCGTGTGAGGGTCAGGAGTGGTAGGTATGTAGGCATATGCCGTCTTTGTGCATGGCACGTCCGAAGCACTCCGGCTCTTCGCACAGCTGGACAGACTTGCAGCATGCGACAGGCTGACAGCATGCCCACCTTGTACAGACATAAGCCTCGCATGATACCCTCAGGTATGATACGGTTGTATCATTAACATGTCATGATCATGGACTAGTACGTAGGCCCGATCGACTTTGACCAGTATGTAGGCTGGCCCAGTCAAGTGCGGGCATAGACGCACTGCCTTTCAGCAGTTTATGGTGCTGATAAGCCGTTTTGTATGTAGGCATGGGAACGGGATGGGTATCACTTCGAGTCGGGGCCTTCGCTTTACTCTGGCATGGAAGACAAGGGTGTTGGAGCTAACCCGCTGTCTCACATCTTCCAGGCCATAGATGAGCCACTGCCTCTCATCAAATACAACAAATGGAATGTAATTCTACCAGAAGGAGAGTTCCTGACCCGAGTCGGCGCAACTCAGTTTATGGATGTCCTGCAAGAGGTGTGCATCTGTCAGTGGACCTCCTCATGCTGCCACGTGGGCAGCCTTGCCACCGTTGCTGGCATACCAATGGGTACATGATTCTGTACTCCAACCATTTCACACTATTCGCTGCAACTTGATCTCTGTCGAGATGGTGTCCTCGACAGGTTCATCACGGAGCGTCTGTTGCGAGCCGGGCCGCTTCGGGTGGCAACCTGTGGCCCCTCCAGTCGACCATGGCTTCCATCAACCCCGCCACACTCCGTTCGGACGACTGCGTGCATGTACATGGAGGTGCTGCAGCAGTCGATCATCGCGCCCGAGGCCATGGCCCAGACAGATCCCAGAGAGCGCGTTTTAGACATCTACCGCCTGCTATACGGAGTATGGGTACCGCCGTGCTGTTGCCGCCAGCTCCCACACTTGCATGTCGCATGTAGCACACACCAGCATCGGAACCTTCCGTCCGTCACACACGCATACACACCCCTGCATGCAGCACCTAAAACCACCGCCGATTTGCGGCGCCTAAAACCAACCCAGGCGAAGGCGAGAGCAACATTGCTGTGACATCTTCTCCAGCGTTCTGTTGTGGGCAGGTCGTGACCGAGTATGTGATAAGGAAACATACACTGTGCACTGTGAAAACAGCCGCACCCTGTCTGCCATCCACCACGCATGCCAGACATGCATGCAGGTCCGTGGCGACACAGCTGTCCACGAGTGGAAGCACCTCCAGGAATTTATGAAGCCGTACGCTGCGGCAGCATCCGCGGTTCCCCCAGCGGCAATCCGTGGAGACGTCGGCGCCGCGGTGACGGCGCTCGCGCGGTACACGCCCTCGCTGCTGTCCCACGGCGGTCGCGCGTCGCAGCTCGTGCAGCCATTTGGGACGCTCGTGAAGGACGTTGTGCGGGACCCCTTCATCAAGAACTGGCTCGATCTTCTCTGCTTCCTGTTGTCGGGGCTGCCAGCAAACGGCACCATTGCTGCCGAGGTACGACAACTACCGTCTCATCCTCATCTATTGTTCCATCTGCGCTTTGATACGGCAGCTGGTGTCGCTTTGGTGCAGCCAAAACCGGTGGCCAGACATCTACAAGGTACAACGAACATCGTCTAGTAGTGTGTATGCTTTTGCTTCCTGTCCGCAGCTGCTCTCAGGCCATTTGCTGTTCACGCGGCGAACGGTGCATTGCCACAAGGATACTTCCACCGCCGTTCCGATGCGTTTGTAAAGTCACCGCCGGCACATCAGGCGTCACAGCGCAGCAGCTGCATCCTTCCACTGAGACGGTACGGTGCCGCAGGTGGCCTTCATGTTCAACGAATGGTACAAGCCAGAGTCGACGCTCGAGTTTCCGGTGGGCGGCTCACAGGCGATGGCGGACGCGCTAGCTCGCAGCGTGCGCCGCCGCGGCGGACGCGTCCACGTCCGCTCCCATGTTGAGCAGATTCTGCTCGACTCCTCCGGCCGTGCGGCTGGCGTTCGCGTGCGCGGCGGCGCCGAGGTGCGCGCCCGGCGCGCTGTCGTCACCAACGCCACCCTGTGGGACGTCCGTGCTCTGCTCCCCGCCGGCGCGCTCCCGCCTGCGTTTGAGCGCGACGTGGAGGAGCTGCCAGAGACGCGGAGCTTCATGCATTTGCACGTCGGCTTTGACGCGACGGGCATCGACCCTGAGATGCACCACATCGTGGTCAACTCGTGGGAGGGCGGCGTGGACACCGAACAGAACGTGGTGCTGATTAGCATCGCGTCGGTGGCGGACCCGACGATGGCGCCGGATGGCAAGCATGTGCTGCATGCATACACGCCGGCGACGGAGCCCTTTGCAATCTGGGAAGGGCTGGACCGGAAGAGCGAGGAGTACGCGAAGCTAAAGGAGGAGCGCTCGCAGGTGTGGCGCCGCCGCGGGCCCTGAGCTATGGCAGCTACCGAGTAAGCCTGGCGCTTCCACCTGTCAGCTTTCCACGGCCCTCTGTCAACAGAGGTGGCACCGCTGCTGTTTCCAGTGCATGCGCCACCGTGTTGGGCTTGCACACCAGTGTTGGCCAATCATGACACTTCAGTAGAACTCTTTTAGAGTTTCAGGTTTCATTGTTGGGGCAAGACCCTGGAAAATACCCTCCACCGCCCAACACTGCCGCACACGGCGAGCGCACGCATCATCAGCGCTCCCGGGCTCCGATTGGGTGGCACCTGTGAGACCTCGCTTATTTGAGCCGTGAGGCGGGTGGCCATCTGTCAGTGTGAGAGGCCACGCCTCACCACTGCCATATAGAACGTGCTATGCTGGGTCGTTGTTCAGGGGTTCGTCTACGGCACGTCCACCTGCGGCAGCGAGAACCACCAGAACTGCGTTGGCTGCGGTAGGCTGCCAGGCAGCCAGCGCCGTCTGCTGCAAGAGTGTCGCTAGCTTGAGATCATGCGCGGCAGCATCTGCCGGCAGGGTGCAGCGTGGGTGCAGCGTGAGCTCAGGGTGCAGCGTGAGCTCAGGGTGCAGCGTGAGCTCAGGGTGCAGCGTGAGCTCAGGGTGCAGCGTGTCTCAGATCTGAGGCTGCTGCACCTCCGCAACATCTGCTCCGTCAGCGCCGCAACCGCCGGCGCTGTTCCGCTCGTGCCGTCACCCCGCGCCACACCTTTTGCAGGTATTGTGGAAGGCGGTGGAGCGCGTCATTCCCGACATCCGCGCCCGCGCCGAGCTGTCCTTCGTGGGCACGCCGCTCACGCACCGCCGCTACCTGCGCCGCCACCGCGGCTCCTACGGCCCAGGGCTGCCGGCCGGTGTCGGCGCGACACTCCCCAGCTGCAAGACGCCACTCCCGGGCCTCTACGCGTGCGGCGACACGACCTTCCCCGGCATCGGCCTCCCGGCCGTCGCTGCCTCAGGCATGGTCGCAGCAAACACCATCGTCTCCGTTCCTCAGCACTGGAAGCTGCTAGACGAGATCGGGCTGTAGGGGTGCCATGCTGCGTGCTGTGGTCTCAGGGTGTGTTGCACGGCGCATGGGACAATGCCCCGGCAGCGCCAACGGTGGCAGAGGCAAGGATCAGACTCGTCGCATGTAGGCGCGCACGGCGTGACTGTACGTGCGTGGCCGGGGGCTGGTTGATGTGGATGTGAGGCATGTAAGGGGAAGGGCAAGTATGTGCTGCATTGGTGTACAGGGTCGGCATGCATGTGTACCGCGTGGCGTAGTCCGTGTAACGGGCTGCGTTGTTTGGGTTGTTGCATGGTGACTGCGTCTGTGCAGCGAGCCGTGAATGTGCTGGCTGTCGGGATCAATGTGCTGGCTGTCGGGATCAATGTGCGGGCTGTCGGGATCAATGTGCTGGCTGTCGGGATCAATGTGCGGGCTGTCGGGATCAATGTCCACTCGCGCCAGGTAGTAAGGGGGGGGGGGTCCTGCCACCAACACGTCATAACCACCAGCATGCTGTTCACCCTCTGTTGTTTCAGGTGTACCCAGCCCTGACGTGTGCATGCTCTGGCACCTATAATATATGATCAGTGCACCTGCACCACACTGTGGCGGCCAGTGTTGAGGTCGATGTCAACATTAAAAGAGATGGCGCCTGTGCGTTGAGAAGCTCAAGGCCGGAGTAGCAGCTGCACAGTCACACGCGATCACCGAACACAAGTTGATTCAAGAACACACCTCTTGAAGTGACTTCCTGATGTGTGAATCACAGACCGAGACACAATCCGGTCGAGGCGAGCGTCTGGCACAAATAAAACACCGGGAAGTGACCTGTGCAGGCGGGCAGGAGTGTGTAGTGAATGAGCAGATCATTCATTTATTATTGTTTATTTGACACTCACAGTACACCCCATCTGATTCATGAGGATGGGTCGTGAAGCATCTCTGATTGGAAGCTGGGCACTTTCTAGAGGACTTTGTGTTCGACCTGCGAAGCACAGGCCTTGTTAAGTTTGCGCAGGAGTTCCGGCCAGCCCAGCAAGCTTGGCCAATCGTGCGCGAACACATGGTGCATGCAATCAACACTAGTCAGACGTTGAAAAGGTCTTCAATATAGCTAGTATTCTAACCAAGATTTTATTGCCACTACTGCAGTACTCTGTGTTTCATACATCAAGCGGTGCGATGTACCTGAGTCTCAATACTTTACTGGAGTGCAAAGATAACACAACGCTAACGACAGCCAGGCACACTATGGCAAAATACAGCAAGCAGCGTGCCACAATTGGCCATGCACACGGGTGAGGTCATCTGTCCCAAACGAATGCTGTGATGCTCATAATGTGCAGACAGGTCCTGAACAGGGCATCAGGCAAGGAAGCCATGGGGGGCAGAGCCCATGCAGCTGCAGAGATGCGGGTGTTAGGCAAAGAGATGCGCGCATGATTTCTGTTGACTCGACTGTCATATTTAAAACCAGGTTTCCTCTGTACAAAAGCGCACACGGTACGGTACGATAGCTGCAAAGCTGCCACTGCAGCGACGGAAAGCTGCATGCTTCATGTCCACAACAAGGTGTTCCTCTACGATGGCACCGGGTTCAGCTGCAGGCAAAAGTCAGAACACTGCAGGGGCGCATGTGCCCGCGCCCCACCGTCTGCCCATGTGCTACTGCTACATACGCCCACGCCAATGCTCAGTAAACGCCGAGGCCACTACGTAGCAAACGCCACCTGCGGGTGTCCCATTCACCACGCAGGCAGGGTACACAAAATCTGTTATCTATCGCTACCAGTCCTCGTCTCTGCTGTGCCTATGCAAACTGCTCGGTCGAAGCAGCTGTCGCCTCAGCAGGGACCAGCGTCCGTACTGCACCTTGTAACTGCCCGCAGCATCGCGGCGGCCGCGGCCCGGCTGCTCCTGCACCAGCCTAACTGCCAACCCTGAAGCACTCATGGCTCACATGCAGCCAGCTGCCTCGACACGTGCCCAACTACGCCCTACCCTACCCACTACCATACCAGCGCCACCTGCCCTCGCCGGGCCGGCGCTCCATACCCAGAAGCGCAGCCGCCGCAGCAGGACCTTGGGCCCGCAAGCAACTGCTCGAAGACTCCTCCAGCCAGCAGCATTGCCCATAGCGCACGCATGTGTGCCCACCGCTCCACCGTGCTCCCCTCTCCAGCTCCCCTCCAGCGCACACACGCATCCTGTCCCTCATCCTCCCGTCACCAAAGCAGCCCTGCCCTCACAGCAGGCGCCCGCTCCTGAAACTCCACCCCCAGTGCAACCCCCGTCTCAGTACCGATCCCACCAGAGCCCTCAGCCCCGCGGCATGCATGCAAGTGCCGCGCGCGGGTTCTACCTGCCCGAGCACATCACGTTGCAAAGCCAGCCCCTATTGCTCAGCCGCCGGGTCCTGCAGCGAGCCTGGGGTGTCGGTGCTAGATGGGGCGACTGGCGCGGATGCACCGTCGCCTGGCTGCTCATGTCCCCCGTTTGGCTGTGCTGACTCCGCAGCCGGTACGGGAGCGCTCGCTGCCTCGACGCATGCCAGGTTCACCTCGATCACCAGCTCAGGGGCGGCGACCGCAGGCTTCGCCTCCTCCGGCACGCCCACCTCCGGCACGCGCGCCTGCGGCACAGCAGACTGCGCGGACGTTGGTGCTGAGTGGCAGGCTCGTAGCTCCGACACGGGCAACCCGAGCGCAGGGGCGGCGGCGTCGCGCTGCGACAGCGCCGCCACAAGGGCTCCCCCTGCGGCGACGTCCACGGGCGGCGCGATGCTCGGTAACCCAATCGCGGCGCGCGCATCACGCTGCGAAACACCCACCATCCCCTCCGACGACGGCAGCCCGATCGCCGTCACCTCGGCTGCTGACAGTGGCGGCTGCACGCACACAAACACCGTCTCCGCCGTGCTGTCCGAGTTACATGAGACCAGCATCTCCTGCGCCTGGTACGGATGTCGCAGCGACTGCCGCCGCCGCAGCAGCTCGGGGTCGATCGGGCGCTCGGGCGCCGCGTCGGACAGCGGCCGGCTGGACGACGCCACCGACCCGGGGGGCTCCTGCGCGTCTGATTGCGGGTGCATGCGGCCGCTGCTAGCGAGCGGCAGCCCGCCCGGGTGCGCATACAGCGGCGAGATCGGCTGCAGCGACGCATTGATGGTGCCCGGGATCTGCACGCCGGATAGCGTCGGGTGCAGCAGGATCGGCATGTACGACGTGAAGTGTATGGTGTGTGGGAAGGATGCGCCGGTGGACCCCGGCGGCCCCTCGAGTGTGTTTGCATCCAGAAGGAAGGGCGGAGGGGGAACGCCCGGGTACGGCGGCGGAAGCGTGGTGCGGCTGCTGCCCAGAGAAGGCGGGTCTTTGACAGCCAGAGCGAGGGTCGAGTCAGGGAGCTCCACGTAGAGGTGGCGGTGGGACGATGCCTTCGGGGACATGCCGCTGGACACGCTGGCGATGCTGGCGCGCACTCCGCCACGCGGATACGGGTCCCACAGCGGTGGCTGCATGCCTGCATGCATGGCTGCTTTCACGTTGCGATCGTGCTGCCAGGCCGTGCCTGACTGCCTCAGGGGCGAGGTGACGTGGGAAAGGCACGTGCGGGTGGCAACTAAACCGCACATCTTGGCAAGCACAAGTTCATCGAAATACCAGCTGACAAGAAGGAGTCGAGTTGCCGCAGCCGGTGTCCAGGGGTAGACCTTGACCTGGGCAGCCTGTGGAACTATGTACAGGCGGCACCAGAAGGCCTGAGAACAGCGGGCCTCCCTCATATAATTGGCCAACTCAAGCCGTAACATTGGCGTGTCATGTTGGGTATGGGGTTGTGCTGCGTCGCCATGGACCACGCTGCTGTATGAGTGGATTACCTAACATGACGTGGCTGCATGCACTGTAAGACTCCCACATGTGTACAGGCTGCTGTGATAGCAGTCAGGGTCCACGTATACCAAGAATGAATAGACAGGTGCAGCGGAACTTCGCTGAGGCTGCAGTATAAGCATATGCTGGCCGTTGCCAGCAGGGCGCCAAATCACTGCAGCCAGCCTTGTGAGGGCATGATAGGCTGAGTTTACATATGTTGGGGACATGATTTGTGGAAGATTGTAGAACCGAAAGGAACAGGCGAAGGCTTTGAGGCTGGGGCACAATCGCGGCGCAAAACTGGACCCAAGTACTCGCGTGGGCGAGACGCACCATTGACTGCTTCTGCTGGACCAGCCATGCGCTGCACTGCGGACCGCCTGCGGTATCTCTTGACACAGAGAGCGCACAGGACCATCAGCAGAGCTCCCGACACCAGCAGCATACACGAGCCCGTGGCGACAAGAATGATCTGCCCTGCACCAAGGCTCTCTGTATGGCAGGATGCCAAAGGGGATCAACACTAAGAACATAATGACAAGGCAAAGAATGGTTCCTGACAGCGGTTCCATCTCCAGATGGAAACACCCTGGCATGAACAGGGTCTGCTGTGCGTGAAAGCCAGCAGTGTTGCGGACTGGACCACCGTTTAATTTACCAGCTGAATTTACCAGCCGAAAAACTGGTGAAGTACGTTCGAGTCTCAGCGGCCAAAGAAGACGTGGGTTTCAGTTATACAGCAATGGACCTGGCTTCATGACCGGAGCAAGATGAACACAACTGGTTGCGGGCATGGCTTTGCACAAAGCCTGCTGAACACACACAGGAAGGAAAAGGAGTATGAATGCCCACCTCGATGAGCTGAACTGGTGGATCTGCCAGTCGATTCCCCAAAACGTGTGCTGTCGTGTGCATCAACAGGGGCATCGATGCAGCTGCTCGTCCGGGGTGCAGTTCTCCCTCCTGCGCCAACAAACGTTGGAACCTCGGTCAGATGCGGCGGAGCACAGTGATTGTGCTTTGGCTCGTCAAATTCTTCATCCGTGGTATCGTCCCAGGAAGGGGTATTGGCATCGGTTGCCTCGGGCGGATTCAAATCCACGCCGTCCCCGGCGTGACCGCGAGCCATGCCATCTCCCTCAAAGCATCTTTGATTCAGGTGTCTAGTTCTGGTGTCACAATCATCGTGAGGCATTTTGCACAGCCAGCACGCCCCGCTCCTTGACGCCCAGTCGAGTGGCACAAGAAGGAAATGACAGGTGCCAGTGCAGTTGTAGTCGCTCCCTTCGCGCTGAAGCTATCTGCAATCATAAGAGTAATTTCTGCTTCTTGCGTGGCGCGCAATCACAGCCCGCTTACCGTCGCGAGCGTCGAATGTGCAGACATTGACGCTGCCATCCTCTAATGTTGCAGAAACACTCGGGCAGATGAAAGATCGAGAATCCAATTCACCCACCTGTTGGCACACTCTACATCGTGATCGACTGGTATAGCTGGCTAAGCAAAACGGTCACCGCGGCACTTCACATAGTATGATGAGAGCGAACTCTTATAAAGACACCGAAGCGCGTACTGCGACATTGTAGAGGAGATGCATACCCGCAGTTGCGGCAGCGGTGGTATAACCAGACTTTTTTGCTTGAGACGAGCTTCATACACGCCTGTAGGAGTAAGCGTTGACAGAGAAAGCAGGCAGCTCCCACGCTGACAAGCAGTACAGGCAGCAGCTGCGCAGTTAACGTGCGAAAAAATCAGGTTAGAACTTTAAACATCGGGAACACTGCTGTTCGGCTCATCCACCTGGTCATGCGGACCGAGCACCTGCAAGACTTACACTCGTACGTTACGGTGAAAGTCTAGAACGCTTTCAAACTGCACGCCTGTACGTTTGAATTTTAACATCGGCTATGCGGATTGCCCAGGAATGCTTATCGAATTGCTGTCAGGTGTCCACCGGGTGCGCCCGCACGCAAGCGGAGCAACCATGTTCGGCCGAATGCAAATGCGATACATAAGGAATTCACAAGCATCCCAGCTATTCCTGCCGGAGCTGGTATTGGCAAGCTCACAGTGTTGCGTGGTGATGTTGACCTGGCGATCAGTGCAGCGGATGGTGTTCCAGGGATGATTACGTGCACTTGACCACCTTCCACGATGCTGAAGCCGATAGTACTGTCGATATGAGTGGACACGAGCCGTGGAAAGGTGTGCCATCCGTGATTCACGGCGCGCTCATACATGCCCCGGTCTTTGATGTGGTCACTGATGTAGCTGCAACATGCGGGAACCATGATATCGTAATCTGTGTATTGATCATTTACAGCTGGCTGTATCATGTTTGTCCGATTCGATGCTCTTGACTCGGGCCGACCCCGTAGACCATCACGCCCACGACGCGGATTGTTTTCGTCCTAACACAGTGACCGCCACGAATGGTACACCACGCGCTGAGGGTGCCCCACATCTGGTGACTGTGTGCAGCACCACGGCCGGCGCAACCTCCTGGTGCCGCACTCAGCACCAATGGCTTTTCAGGCCCCAGGCCACTGGGACAGTTTTCCTCACGACCGGCAGCAGGCCCACCTCGTCCTGGACCCTTAAACCCTTACAATGTAGCTCCGGGAGCCCGTCCCCTCGCCCCTGGCGCCGTTCCACCACGGGGTGCGATTCCTCCCCAAGGTCTGGCTGCGCCACCTGGCGGTCAACCCGCCAGACCAGGGCAGGGACATGCAGCACAACGGCCAGCAAGCCCAAGTGGCTCTCCAGGCGGTCTTCAGAGCCCTACTCAAGGCGCTCCCGGCGTCCGCCCCAGGCCTCAAGTGCCCCAACCCACAGGGGCTCAGTTCCGACCAGCCGGACAGCCCCAGCCCGGCCCGGCAGGCGCTCCACATCCCAGCGGCGGGTTGCCCTTACGACCACCTCCAAACTTCCCTCGTCCCGGATCTCCTGGCAATCGGCCGCCTTCCGCCGGTGTCCCTCGTCCGGGCATGGTCAGGCCAGTGATGCCCGGCGGACGTGCAGTCCCCTCATCCGCGCCTACGTCCACGCACAACTCTGCCTCCCACGAGTCTCCCACATTTCGTAGCGCATCCGACACTGCATCCTCACCCTCGCAAGCTCCCCAGCAACCCCGCGGGGCGCCGCCGTTCTTGACTAGCCCCAGTGCATTCCCACGACCACCTTCACCATCCAACGGCGCCCCGCGCCCACCCGGCATGGTCCCACCCGGTACCGGCCCCCCACCCGCCGGCGCGCCAGCCATGCATGGCGTCTCTCAGCGGCCATTTGGTCCTCCTGGGGGCCCTCCGGTCGGTCCAATGCGGCCCGGTTTGCGGCCATTCGGCGCCCCGCCAGGCGCTGGCCCCCCGAGGCCCGGTTTCCCCTCACAGCCACCTGGTAGCACAACAGCCGGCCCACCTCAGCCCGGAGCTCCGCCACGGCCCGCGATGGGCCAGCCCCATCAACCGCCGCCAGTGCAACAGGCCCCGCAGGTGGGGCCCCCGCAGCAGGTCCCTGCCCATCGTCCTCCACCACCTTTTGGCCACCGCCCGGGTCCCGGTGTTCCACCATCTGGTGCACCACCGCCGGGACCTCAGTTTGGCGGCGCAGCAGCCCCACCGGCACCTGTGCGCACACAGCCTCCAGATCAGCCATCACGGTCTTCCGGTCGATCGCCCTCCCGCAGCCCCCGCCGGGGCAGCCCCCGCAGCCCGAAAATCGACCCCCGGAAGCTTCCACGATACTCTCTGGACTACCAGGCCACGCCGGTCAGCTTCGAGTCCCGCACCATGGGCAGCCACGGCGAGCCGGTGCACCAGATCCCGCGGCGTGCGGACAGCGACGTCATCTGCAAAGACGTCGGCTCTGCGTGCCCGCAGTTCATCCGCGTCACAGCCAACAACTTCCCGCAGTCCCGGGACGAGGTGGTGCGGCAGCCCCCCCTTGCTTGGCAGGACCCGTTGGTAGCTCCAGTAGGAATGCTGGTGCTAGGCTTGGTTACATCGCACCCGTGTAACCATCTGCTGTGTGTCACTATTGCGATGCCCGATCACGCTTGTACCAGCTTGGACAAGGAAAGGGTGGAGCAGTGCTTGCTGGTGTTGCTTCTGCATTATTGGCAAATGCCGCCGACAACAAGTTAGTTGCAGTTCAGGCATCACATCTGCTGGGGCCGGCGGCTGCTAGTGCTGCTATGCATGCGACCCTGCCTTTGTCACTCTTCATGTCGCCAGCAGCAGCACTGTGCGAGAGGTGGCAGCCCCGAATTGTCCATGCACAGCACGGTCAGCTCTATGACATCATACCGTGACACGCGCTTTCCCTAGTGCTGCAGACGCAGAGCCACCTGCCGCTGGCAGCGATCATCACGCCGCTCGCGCAAGGCCACCCGGAGGAGGAGCCGCTGCCATTGATAGACTGCGGCCCGGAGGGCCCGACTCGCTGCACACGCTGCCGCGCGTACATCAACCCCTTTGTGCGGTGGGCTGAGAACGACCCCAGCCGTGCGGCGTTCCTCTGCAATCTGTGCGGAGCTCGTGGCACAATGTCGGAGGAGCGCGCCCGCCAGCTGCTGCGGCCCGAGCTGGAGCTGTGCGCCCCCCCCCCCTCTCACACTTGGCTCGCATGACACCCACACCCAGTCCCGCGTGGTCAGGCCTCACGGCACATGTCTAGATGTTGCATGTGGCATGCCGCCGGCCACGGCCGTTTGCACCGCTGCGTGAGCGCACAGATTGGATTGTGCATGTGTGCATGCTGGTCGATTGTGGCCATGACACGTGCAATGGCTGCGTGGTGTGACAGTGCGTCGTGGCTGCAGCGGGTCTGTCGAGTTTGTGGCTCCGGACAGCTACTGTGCGCGGCCGCCAATGGAGCCGTGGCACGTGTTCGTGATCGACGCGACGCCAGGCGCGATGCGCACCGGCGTGACGCCGTCGGTGTGTGCCGCAGTGCAGGCTGCCGTGGAGGCGCTTGCAGCTGAGCCGCGCGTCCGCGTCGGAATCATGACATTCGACGACCGGATACAGTACTACACGATCCGGGGGGGCACACCCCGCATGATGGTCGTCCCGGACATCCAGGTGTGCCTCCACCTCAGCTGGCCTGCTGCTGTTGCAGAGAGCAACCTGACGCCACGGGAAGGTTCAGTACGCAGCTGAGCATAGCTGAGGGTGGCTGCCCCTACGGCCACACTGCCGTATGTGTCACTCCAACCCGTTGGTTGGCAACAGAACCCGGCCGACGGTTCTTTGCTGCACAGTAGCAGTTTAAGCATAAGGAGGAACAGCACGATGGGTTCCGTGCATGCGCGCTGCATGCATGCAGTCTCCGTTCGGAATCCCAGCAGAGGCGGCGCTGGTGGCGCCGTCAGACCCCGACAGCTTGTCAGGCCTGCGGGAGCTCCTCGATTCGCTCCCCGGCCTGCTTAGCGATACTCTTGCGGCCTCGGGGGACCCGGGATCGGTGGACAACCAGCCGGCGGCGAGCCAGGCGGCGCTGCTCGCGGCGATCGACACACTGCGGCCAAATGGCGGCAAGGTGCACATGTTTGTGTCGTCCCTGCCGAACGCGGGCGCACACCGGCTGGTTCCACGGCATCGCGGTGGCGCTGGGGACACCCTGAACTCCGCGCTGCACGCGAAGCAGGACATCCTTGCGGCCACGGGCACCGAGTGGAAGGCGGCAGCGATGGTCGCCGCCGAGGCCTCCATCTGCGTCGACTTTGCTTTCCTGACACAGGCGCGCCCCCGCTTCCAACCTGCCGTGGTCTCCCCCCTGGCCATGTTCCTCGAACTGATTTGTCCACACATGTATGCATGCCTAACACGCGGAAACACTGCCACCGCACCGCATCGCCACGACACCGGCTCGCCCCGAGGTTCTGGGTGCTGTCTGGTTGCACGTCCTTTTTTAGTTGTCGCTCATCCGCAGTTGTGCCGCCGCAGCATGCTCGGCCGCTGTGCTCGTCACTGGGCTACCGTTGCACTGCCACCGAAAAACACACGGCACGTGCCGCAGTGCTGCCCCAGTTGCAAGCCGCCAGCACACTCACCCCTGCAGGCATGTCTTGGGGCTGCTGGGTGGATCACGCTGAGTGGACCTGCCTGTGATGTGGTGCTGCAGCGAACGGTGGCGGCGGGTGCAGGGGTACGTCGATGTCGCGCAGCATCGCGACTGGGTGCAGACGACGGGGGGGTCGATGTACCACTACCACCCCTTCAATGCAGCCCTGGACTATGACGAGGTGCTGAACGACCTCCTGTGGAACGTGCGCCGCGAGCAGGCACTGGAGGCGCTGCTGCGCGTGCGCTGCAGCCAGGGCTTTGACGTGGACAACTGCGTCGGGGCGTTCCTGCGGCGCGAGACCGGTACGCGCCGCATCCCAGTGGCCCCACCTCGTGCATACTCCGGCGAAGTAGACTTGCAGCATCAGCACTCCCAGCCACACCCCCGGTCGTTGACATGGTTGCGTGCGGCAACCATGGTCCTTGTTGGTACTGCGTCAGCGATGGCGTGGCTGAAGCCACGCCACGCCGCGAGGGTGCCTTGCACCCGGCCTTCACGCTGATGGCGCCGCTATCGGCTGCCCCATGCCTGCTCTGCAGTCCCTGTCATCGAATGTGACAGAGGCCGCCCCCCGCCTGGCCGCGCGTGTGGCATGCCGCATTGCAGAGCAAACCTTCCGTGGCCCTCCGCGGAGGCTCTGTGTCCCTCCACATCCGGTACGTGTGACCGTTCCGCCATCTTCCAGGCTGCAGGTCTGTGCGCTCTGGTCGCAGCCGCCATGCTGTGATATGCATGTGGTGTATGCAACAGTGCTGCATTTTGCGGTGTTGGGCGAGTTTTCGGCGCTGCGGAGTGCGCACGCATGGGGCAAGGGGCCGTGTGCATGTGACTGGGCAAAACATCGGCCGTACACGCACATGCCTGGGCGCCGTTACGTACGGTTTTTAACCCCATCTGCGATAGCCTGGGCTGTACACCCGATGTATAGTCTTGTTTAAGATGCGCTACTATTTCCCACTGGACATCTTGATCTGGGCTGCTGAGGCAGACACAGCCGCAGTATGTTACTGATGTGACGCCCATGGAGGGCAGAGCACTTCAACCTGAACTGAACATCCCGAAGTGAAGCCAGTCGCTGAAGAGGAATCCCTGTTATTCCTGTAACAGAGGCGCTGAGACAGTCGCATCACTTTGGCATTCACGTCTTGAACCTGGTCGACACATCACTCAATCATCAAATGGATATGTCCCATTCGGCCAGTTTCCTGTGAACATGGATGCGAATGTGACTGCGTCTGTTCATCTGCGAGCCACCGTAGCCGTTCGGCCAATTTCGACTCGCCCATGGCGGTGCCTGCATCTTCAGGCGCACAGCATTTGGCAACAAGTAACGCCCGGCCGCAAGTCACGTGGCAGGTGTGAAGCGGGTTGGTCGCGTATACCGGTGATCAGGTAAAACGTGCACAGGGGAAGTCTTTTTAGCCCAGCACCCGGTGATGCTGGGGCAGAGGAGCTCTCGTCCCTGGGGCAGGAGGCTACCTGCCTGTGCTACGCTGTGGAGGCTTTGCTTGGCGCAGGGACTGACAGCGGTGTGCGCTGCTGCAGATCTCGTGCTCGCAGGTGTGGACTGCGACAAAGCGGTGGTGTGCACGCTACGGCACGACGAGCGGCTGCGCAGCGGCGGCACCGCATACATGCAGGCCGCGCTGCTCTTCACAACCCCCGGCGGCCAGCGCCGCGTTCGCGTCCACACCCTCGCGCTCCCAATCGCCAGCTCTCTCGGCTCTGTCTTCCGTGGTGCCGACCTCGACGCCACGCTTCAGGTGCGCATGCATGACCCGCGACATCGCGCATGCATGTAGGGTTGCTGCAGACCGCACGCTTGGCAAATGCGGCACGTTGTGGCCGTCATCCCCCGAGCATGCCCTTGTGTGAGTGTGCTGTGCACTCGCAGGGCGCAGTGTCTCGTCGCATGTGTGTTCGACGAGGAGCTGGTGTCAGGCTGTTGCCCGCTGTACCGTTTGTGGGCATGGCAACACCACCGACCCCCGGCGATCACATCCGTGCGAGCATGTGCCCCTACATTAGGTGAGTTTGCGTGCTCAACTCTGTAGTCGTCGGGAGATTGGTGGCCCGCGCCTGCCCGGCGGACGCTGTGCCGGCGGTGCCCGGACGAGTGCTTGGCGGCATCGCCTGCCTGCGTAGCGTCTGCTCCCCCGCATGGCAC
Organism: Ulva armoricana; assembly: GCA_032360965.1. Taxonomy (NCBI): domain Eukaryota; kingdom Viridiplantae; phylum Chlorophyta; class Ulvophyceae; order Ulvales; family Ulvaceae; genus Ulva; species Ulva armoricana. The sequence continues at coordinate 1,155,234 of JAUMHO010000006.1, forward strand.
AAGGTCAGCATCGCTCGGCAGATGCCCAAGGGCGCGAGCTCGCCTGCGCTCATGTGTGCCAAGGGCGTGCCCGTGCAGGCGGCAGCGAGCAAGGTCACGTGGTCTATACCGATCTCGACCATAGCGAAGCAGCGTGAGGACCTGGAGAACCTGTGTGTGAGCATTCTCACCTCGTACCGCAAGCATTGCGCCGCGCGCTCCTCCAACGAGGGTCAGCTCATCCTGCCCGAGTCGCTCAAGCTGCTGCCGCTCTACATGTGCATGTTCTTCAAGAGCCGGCCGCTCGCCGTGGGCCCCCCCGACGGCCGCGCAGCCGCGCTCGCCGTACACACCTCCGCCACCCCCCGCCGCTTCGCGATGATGGTGAAGCCCCGGCTCATCGATGTGCAGGTGCGTCCGGGCCTGCGCGCTGGTGGGACTCGCGCGAAGCGCTGGGGTTCACCCCCAGTGCTTCCTTGACCTCGTCCTTGCCGTCCCAACAAATCAAAAAAAAAATCGGGAAGAGTTCCTGGACTGGCACAGAGGAGTGATCGCGCAAATGAAGCGCTGCCACCAGCAGCATCGTGCTGCACGCTACACCGAGCTCCGCATAACTGGCCGTGGTTTGGAAGCTGCGCACCATGTGAATGGGGAGTGGGCAGTGTTGGGTGGGCCATACTTCCATAGCTGTCCTTTCTGCCGGTGTACTGCTGCGCCGGTCTACACACCACGGGTGTGCCTCATGGGCACCGCATGCGCAGCCAAGCATTGTGGACACTTGCGGCCGTTTGCAAAATGGGAGCGTCTGTGCCGATTGTAGCTGTGCAGCCATATGTGCTCAGGCCGGTGACAGCGCTACGTGTTGCTGCGGTTCTCCGATCGCGCAATTCTCCGATCGCGCACCAGCGAGCCGTTGAGCGGGCCTGGTCGCATCAGGAAGATGAGGCACCGTGCATAGAGGGCCGGTGGGACCGGCGAGGGCCGGTTGGGGCGCAGGAGCGCAGCTGAGGAGGCAAGGTGTGCGTGCAGGCGGCCCACCGAGTGGATGGCCCCGACGGTACGCCGATGTGGCAGCCAGACTCGTACCTCACCGTCACCGGCGACAGCATCGCCAGCGACGGCATCTACCTCCTCGAGAACGCCGCCGACGTGCGTCCCCAGCCCGGCGTCGCTCATTCGCTGCCCCTCTCCCTGTGGTATCTGCTGTCGCCGAACTCTCGGATCCGCCCGCCGCTCCTCGGTTGCCGGCCCCAGCTCCGGTGTCGCCTGACAACCACCCGAATGTGGGACCCGCCTGTCACTGCTGTCACTGCATGGAGGCTTGCCTGTGTCGCCGATGACACGTGCCCATGGGTGCCATGTTTTCGGTTTTCCAGACGCTGCACTTCTAGCATAGACCCTGTGCTGTGCGTGCTGTGCCGGTGCTGTGGCTAGAGGGACAGCGGTCGCCTTGTGATCCAACGTGGTCTACGCGGGTGCCCGGTTCGTGGGTGTGGGTCTTGGCCCACTCGGAACCTATGCCGATAGCCCTATAGTCAGGTCATTGCCACAGCTGCCCGTTGCGGAAACGGCTGCGTGCTGCAATGGATGTTGCGCATGCGTTCTCTGGATGTGAGCGACCGGTGTGTGTGCAGCTCTTTTTGTACATCGGGCCGTCTGTGCCAGACGACTCGATCGCGGCGCTGCTCGGCGTTGCCGGCTGGGAGGCGCTCCCCCCGCCGCACGAGCCCCTGCCGTTGCCGCAGCTTCCAGACTCGCCGCTCAACGCGGCCGCCAACAGCCTGATAGACGATGCGCGCGTGCGCGTGCGGTCATGCATGCGCCTGCGCGTTGTCTGCCGCGGCCGGCCCGAGGAGACGCTGTTCCATGCATTCATCGCGGAGGACCGCGCGGCGGGCGCGATGAGCTACATAGAATTCCTGTGCCATGTGCATAAACGGATCAGCACCAACATTTTGAAACGGTAGCGCAGGCCGGTGGCGCAGGTGGCTCGCCTGCTGGCGCGTTTGGCGCTGACACGTTCAGCGGCATCTCCAGCGGATCAGCACTGTGAAGCGCCGCTCTACAACAACGCAGTGGAGACGGTCGAGTCACACGCAGCCCTCCCACATACGGCTCTGAAGCTGAGCGTGTCGACCAAATCAGCAGGCACCCTAGTGGTCATTGCAGTATCTTCCTGCGCCTGTAGTTGCGGACTGGTACAATGACAGTCCAGCTCACCGATCCATCAATTTTGTGCACTGCAGCTGGTGGAGCTGATAGTGTGCATGAGAACATGTTTGTCTGGTGGGTACCCAGAGATCAGTAGATACGTTTGTTGTTAGATCGGCCATGATAATGCATGGGAGGTCCTGCCCTTCCTGGTGTGCGGTATACAGCAGCCACTCTTGACATTTATGCGCAGGCTGTCGTTGGACATGCGACCAGGCGATCACTTCGAGCTACTCTGCTACATGTAACGACTGACAGATATTGTGCAGTGAGGGCACAATCTTACACCGCACTCTAGCCAGGCGGGTGCTCGAACAGTCAGCTGCCTGTGCATTTGTGATGGAGAAATGTGCCAATATCATGTCGGCCTGTACCTCTTGTCTTGCATACTCATCTGTGCTGTGGCAGGGACATTGAAGCGTGATGCAGTTGCGGACTGTGACATCAAGTACCACCACACAGCGTGCCATAGGACCTGCGCATGTGCTATAGACTGTGCTCGAGACACGACTGTGCCCCCACTCTCCTCGACAGCGGGCTCTCTTGAGGACCCGGCACATATTCCCATAGCAACAGTGAGAGTGGACAGTCACTCCCCAGACAAGAACCCTCAGCACACAGCGAGAGGGGATCTGGTCAGTGACACGTGTCAGCGGCAGAGTTACAGATGTTGTCCGGCTCGGCCCACCCAAGCGCTTACGCCTTGTATCCACGAGACTTGCGGCGGCCACGGGCAGACTCGAACTTGCGGCCCTTGGCGCGCACGTACGGCTTGACGTGGGAGTGCGGCACGCCCGGGGCACCAAAGTGCTTGACGGCCTCCCGGCTGTTCTTGGGGCCGCGCAGGAGCACGCAGTTCGCCCCGGTGGGCGCCTGCAGCGCCAGCTGGTCAAACGTGATCACCTCGCCTCCGGCCTGCACAGCGGTGCGCTCGTCAGCTGACAGCTGCCTTCCGGTGGTGACCAACGGTGGGGTCACAGGCCGGCCCTGGGTGATAGCGCACATCCCTCCCAGGCTCGCTTTGCACGGAGACGGCGGATGAAACGAACGCAGCGGGTTCTGAGATGTGCAAGCTGCACGAGCATCATCGTGTTTGACCTGTGACGCGACGGTCACTCTAGGGACGTTCGAAGACACGTGGTTCGAGTCGAGTGGCGCTATGTACCACAGATGTGTTCCCACACATGGGGCTCTGGCACGGACTGCATGCACGAGCTTGCTAGGCGTTTGCATCCGGCAAACGCTCCAGAACGTCTCGCCAAGTGTACTGAGTTAAGTGGTCATCGTCTGTCATCGGCAGCCCGGAGTATACGCGGGTTCAGGTAATAATGGGGGCACGCAGCAAGTGACCACCTGCAGTTGATGTGCTGGAGATTTTTGAGTGGAGTGAACCATCCAGCGCTACTGACACAACACGGACAGGGCTGCACTATGCAGGCAGCATTAATTCGCTGGCATGCTGTAGATGCCCGTTGTGAATACTGCGGTATTCACAACGAGGCCGCAACTGCTCATCCTCTCGCCAACGCTGCATCTCACACACGGTCAGCGTGTCTAATAGATCTACCAGCATGCACTCTGACATGCATGAGACATACATCAGCGGTCTGCCCCGAACTTGCCAATGGGGCATGGCTATATGTACCGACTGAGACGCGCATGTTCATGCGGAAAAGTTGCCAGTATCGACGGTGACAACCTCGACGACGACAAGTCCCCATCAAATTGAATAAAAGGTTGCGTTGGAAGCCTGAGGTGGCTGTCAAGCGGCAGCTGGAGCTCGAGCCATGAGCTGATAGCACACCTTGATGATACGAGCTCTGGCCGTCTCTGTCACTCGGAGTGCACAGATCTTCAGCGCTGGGACTTCAAAGATCCTTGTGTCATCAGTGACCGTGCCGACAATGACTGCTGTTTTGCCCGTCTGCAAGCTTTGCGAACTGACACAAGAGCATCCGCACTGATCCCTGACACCGAGCCAATACCACAACTAGACTGTACAGGTTGTTTGTAAGAGTCATGCGGTGGACCGTATTGCATGGCACACCTTTCCATCCATGAATTGGATCAGCTTAGAGAGGGAAAGTGGAGGCCGGTTGATCTTCGACATAAAGAGCCTCTTCAGCACGACCTTGTTGAAGGGCGCATCAGTACGGCGTGCTAAGAAGCGGTAAAGCTGTATACAGTTCCGACAGTCAGATAAAACTGCTGCATGCAGTGCTCCGTGAGCGCGGGGATCGGGTTCTTCCTCGGCGACCAACATCAACCTGACCGAAACGCACGGCACGTCCGGGTAGGTGCATTTAAAACAGCAGAAACGATGACAGTGTTTGATAGTAGATAATTTGTCGTGGGTAGACTTTCCAGACAGCCATCAGCATGCTTGCGGTGCTGGTCCACTGCTGTCGCGCTTAAAGCCTCACTCAAATCGCCTATATTCGGCATATGAGCGCCTATGGACATACCAATGCACATCGATATCATCGATGCAGTGAAAGGTCGCCGTACCTTCACAAGGAGCGAGAGGTAGACATTGTCGCTCTTAGGCGCTGTGCGCGCCGTCTTCTTGTTGCGGCCTCCCGCAATGAGATCAATGCCCTGCACATTCGTAGTTATTGATTAGTCTTAATTCGTGAATGGCCGGTATGCAAGGCTATCGCATGACAATCAGCCCATTGGGGCATACCATTGCGACCGAGTTTGCAGCACGACGAGAACCAGGAGAGGACGAGAGGGTAAGTTCCGATGCTACTTGTCGTCTTGTGATGTCCAACAGAATGCCGCAAGGGGCTGATCGCAAGAAGCAAAAGCATGCATGCTTGAGGGGCGGGGGGGCCCAGGCCTGTCCACGGCGGCGTGCGTACTGGTTGGCTTACAGCGCTGTCCATGTTTCCAGTTGTAACCAGAGCCACCAACTCAAGGCTGCATCAAATGTGGAGTCAATGCTGCGAATATCCAACTGGGTACAGCTATTCTTGTATGGTGTATAGCGTAGTGAGTGCCACATCCCTCGGAGGTGCCCCAGACGTTGCGACAGCGTCCTTCAGTCCTACGTCATAGCGTCCAGAGTGCATCATAGATATACGCCGAGGAATGGGATGTAGACTACTGCCTGTCGTACCGCTTGGAGGTCAAGTATCAGCGGTCGCGGGTCTGCTTCTAGAACCTCATTTACAGGCACACAGCGGAGCCATCGACACTCAGCCGACACCCTCTTGGTGATCATGTTCTAATGTGGAGCTTCTGGCTGGATTTTGCGCCAGTACGGCAGCGTAACGGCATGTGTGCGATCGCTGTGTACGTTAAAAAAAACGCATTCATAACAGAGCGGCGCGGTCGCAGAGCAGTCACTGCAATCCAACAGGTATATTGCCATGAGCTGGTGTTCAGCCAGCGAAGCGCGTTCGTGACTCCACACGCAGGCAGGCCTAGGTGCATTGCTGCCTAAAGTGGCATCCTGAAAATACTTGGCACAACTGGGCAACTCGGTGATCTGGCACGTCAGCACGTCGGCAGGCTTGCGCCGATCAGGAGTGGTGCCACACATTTCCGTACCGCAGTTCCGTTCTCAGAACAGCAGCCTTCAGCTGTTTCCCCAGCCGATGGTCATTCACATGCTGGCCACATGGTCATTTTGTAGTGGGAGTCGCTGCAGGTTGCTCCCGTTTCTAATTTGGTCAGATCATTGCCTTTGGCACATGCCTGCTCAGCACCTTTTCGCACCGCTGCATTTTCGCACCGCTATTGGGCACGCTGCATTGACCTGAATCCTCCGCTGATTTGAGATACTGCTGTGCTGGCAGCCGAGGCATTTGTGGAGCTCTGATATCCTCTGAAATCAAACCATCGATGGTTTGATCCACTGTGACCGAAGCGGAACCAGCCTTTATGACACCCACGCCTCTGGAATTGCAGGGTTGCCTGTCCTGTCTCGTGGCTTGGTGAGCGTGTGGGAGGGGCTACGCACCAGTGTTCACTTTTCGTGAACATTGTTTTGGGGTATATATGCCCAACGTGTACACACATCAACATTCATCCCAGCAAGCCTGCTTTACTGGCTTGGGAAGGTCTGAAATTGACGTAACCGCTACACACAACCACCTGCTTGCTCATGATGGAGGACTCATGCTGACACAGCACATGGCTCTTCTCCTCTGACTATGATTTTTTCGTAACGGGTGAAACAATGCTTATCCCAGTAACAAATTTACAATCTGGGGAAGACACGCTGCAGGACGCATGCGTGCAGGCTCGATGTGTGTCACAGGGAACTAAACAACACAGCCGCGGCATCATCGCCACAGGGGCAATGGGCAAGCGCATGCCTGGGCCTCTCTTCTCACATCACAGTGTAGGCCTGCACACCGGCATGCTTGGACTGTAGGGCCTCGGCCGCGGCCTCCTGCGTGAGCACTGCGGCGGCCTGTGATGCAAGGGCTGACGTCGTCGGCACCTGGGACGGGCCGAGCTCAGAACACCGGTTTCGGCGGTGAGTGCTTCAGGCCTTCACCTTTCGGGGCCCTCTGCCATTTTTATACTGTCTTCTCAACATTATCAGGAACCCCCGATCTCGGGGTTGAACCCCGGTCCCGACACCGTCGGGGTCTGTGGGTTCCGGGCCTGGAAGGACATTCCAAGTTCGAGCGCATCTGGATAGAGGCCACGGCTGTGACGTTGCCACCGCGCACACGGCCCCCTTCCTCCTGGACCCTATCCTAGCGCTTGAGGGTGGTGCCACACCGGGGCCCTGTCTCCTCAGCGCCTCCCTCATCGCTGCCACGCCGCTGCGCCGTCTGTGCATGTTGCCGCTCTTCGGAGTTCCATGCCCGCCCCCACCTGACGCACGAGGTGCTTTTAGAGTACATTTATAGTACTTTTGGTTCTCTAGAGGTGCATGCACGTGCTCGCTGGCTACCTAAACGGTCCAACCTTCGCGCGTGTGCTCTTCGCCTTGCGCCCCGGTCGTCTGTCCTCCCCCGGCCTGAGCCGACCCGTGTTTCCCCGCCCCCCCTGACAATACCGTCGCAAAAGGGCTGGCCGTTTGGGGCCGGTGTCTGGTCTCCCCACGCCCCCCCTTCCCCCCAAGTACGGGTTCAGCAACACTCAGCGTGCGCAGGGTTTGCCAACTCACCGTGCATGTGCGACCGTTGCTTCAGGTGGCACGGATCATGGGCTGGCACGATGCCATGTGTGGGCGCGCACCGGATGTGCACGTGGGGCCGGTGTTGGCCGGGGAGAGTGACCGGCTACTCATTGACGAGGCCGTTCGGCAGCGCTGCGTCAGCGTGCAACACTAAGTACCGGCCACTGCGTAGTCAGCAGTAGATGGGCGTTAGATCAGCCGCGTTGGCCCACACCCGGGTGGTGCGGTGTCGCACAGTGTCCGCCCCTACGGAAACCAGCGTTGCCGGGCTAGCGCTCCTAGCCTCACGGCGGAGACCCAGACCAACCTGTGCATGCTCCCCCCCGACCTGTGCACTGCGCATCCGGACCATTCTTGATCGTAACTGGATCCTGTGGTGCCCACAGGGTGTGTGCGACGTGCCCAGCACGGGCACACTCCTCATCGGCGACCTTGGCCTGTGAGCCGCACCTGCCGACTCCGGATCCCAGCCGGCCGGGTGGCGCAGGTACCGCTGCTTCTTCTACACCATGCCATCACCTTTGGCGCTGTACCGCCCGACTGAGCCTACATCGGCGTGAATGACGGACGGGTGCGAGCTCTCCATCTCGCCGCAGCGCTGCAGAAGGTTGCCAGCTACTATGTGCGAGCGCCGTGGCGACATCGTGGTTGTGAACAACGTTGCCGCGCGCGCGTTACCGCGCGATTCGGCGGTACAACGTTACCGTGGTACAACGTTACCGCGCGATTTGGCGGTACAACGTCACCGCGGTACAACGTTACCGCGCGATTCAAGCTGATCGCAGTGGACCTTGTGGTCTCCCATGCGTCAGCGCAGTCATACGCGGCCCATGCCTGCAAGGAGACAGGGCGGACTGCGGCGAAGGCTGAGCAGACCAAGCGGACGTGGTGCCAGAAGGATGCATAGGTGCCCGGTCATGGGGCGTTCCGGTTCGTGCCGTTTGCAGTGGAGGCGTGCGGCTACATGGGCAAGGACCTTTCCTAGGCGCCTAGGCCGTGCGGTTCGCGAGCCGTCTCGGGAGCATCGCTGCGGGCAGCGGCCGCATTCCCTAGGACACATTCTGGCGCTGGGCGATGCAGCTGCTGGTTGTGGCGGTCCAGCGGGGCAATGCTGAGATGTACCGCGAGAGTGGCCTCGTGATCTCTCGGGAGCAGGGCAGGCACTACGACGCCGGTCTGGATGTGTCTGTGTTCATGTTATGGGGTGGTCTGTAGTGTCACCGTAACACACTCGTTGTGTGTGTGCTTTAGAGTTGCAGCCTCCGTGTGTGAGTGAAAGTGGCTGCCGCTACGCTGTGGTTTTTTTTGTTCCGTGAATTGGTCCACTGAGCGGTTTTCCCCATGTACTCTTTTGTAACTATCCATGTGGCCGCCATGGCGTCCCCCTTACGGAGCAGCCCTTGCTTCGGGGAAAATCTCGATGTTCCACAGGCACATCAGTAGTTGACCATGTCCTATGCGCACGCAGGGGTGCAACCGCTGCACGGCCTCCGAGAGTCTGCCCGTGTGCATGGCCCTTGCCCATGATGTCCATGAGGCAACACTCAGTCTCATCGCCTCCGACCACTGCCCAGTCTTCTACCACGGTTGGCAGTGTCGATCATGTAGAAACCCCGCACGGGCTTGGAAGCGGGTGGCATGGAAACTTGATCTCTTGCACGACGAGGCTGTACGTAAGGCGTACATGTCGGAGGTGCGGACGAGGGCTGCTGCAGGTGCCGATACATCTGAATTGTGGGCAGGGGATCAAGCGGGAGTTGACAGCGCTGCCACTGCGGTTGCCGCCATTTTCACAGAGAGCGCGGCGGCCACAATCGGCACACGCACGACTGTCAGTGGTATCTCCAAGAGCTAGTTCACGCCCGCTGTCAAGGCGGCGGCATCGCAACGCCGCGCGGCGGTTCACCTGGCTCTCCGCTGGCCCTACAACCCCGCAGCACAGGCTGCTGTTGCTGCGACCAGTACGGCGTTCTCAACAGCGGTGCGAGCAGCCCGCCGTGCCCACCGCAGCCGACTGGAAACCGCATGTGCGCAATTCTGCAGCGTCTCGCCTGGCTCGTACGCCATGCACCAGTCACTTGAGCGCCTGGCCGCTGTGCCCTGCAGCCCCGGTATCTCCACACTGCTCGTCGGGGGACATGTGCACCGTGCAGACAGCCAAAGCGGCCGCGTTGGCGACGTACACGGCGTCGATGGCCGCGGCCAGACCTCCATGACACTGCAGTGGCACAAGAGGCAAGGGAATCCCTGGCCCGTGCACGGGTCGCGATTGCGGCCGAACGCGCTGCTCCCACGCGTGCCACACTTGGCCTCGACACCAAGCTTACGTACACCGAAGTGCAGAACTGTCTCAGGGGGCTAAAGAACCACAAGGCGCCTGGTATCGATCGAATACCGGCTGAGCTCCTAAAATACTCTGGTGGTGCAGGAATCACTCTGCTTAAGTACTTGTTCAATGCCATTCTCGCCACTCGCCGAACCCCCTCTAGATAAAGTAGTTACAAAAGAGTACAAGGGCAAACCCACAAAGTGGACCAAGGTCATGGAATCAGACACTCGCCGAACCCCCTCTAGATCGATATCTGCGCGGCGGACAGGTATCGTCATTCATCTCCCCGAGGGTGGAGACGCAGGGGACTGCTCCAACTATAGACCCCTCACACTTCTCCCTGTCACAGACGAACTTTTCGCCACGCTCATATCGGCGCGGGTCATACGGGCTGTCAGCCTCCATGATCACCAGTACGCCTTCCGCCCGGGCAGGGGCACGCGGAACCCGCTACACAACCTGCTCGCTGTTGTCAGGCGACGCACGGCTCCGGGGCAGCTCATGTTTGCATGCTTTTCGACGAAGCAAAACCTTACGATTCCGTCCCACACGATCTCCGGCTACACAGTCTCATTCAAAAGGGATTCACATGTACTGCCTTCGAGGTCATACGCAACATGTACTCCTCAGCGACGAGCCAGGTGTGGGTAGGGGGCGCTGTCTCGTCCATCCCCCATCCGCAGAGGCGTCGCCCAGGGGTGTCCCCTGTCCCCGCTCCTCTACACGATCTTCATAGACTCGGTCCTGCACGACATGCAAGCCGTATCCCATCCGGGTCCTTTCCGTGTGGGTCCGCCTGGTCTTGGGCGCCAGTTTGTTGTTCAAGCGTATGCTGACGATCTGGCGGGCCTTGCTGCGACAGAGGACGGCCTACAGCAGGTGATACGCGCGGTCCATGCGCACAGCCTGCAGTGGGGATGGACGCTGAATGTCCCAAAGTAGTTACAAAAGAGTACAAGGGCAAACCCACAGAGTGGACCAAGTCATGGAATCAGACAACAGCAGCACAGG
>JAUMHO010000006.1:1166006-1185445 GCA_032360965.1 Ulva armoricana
AATCCCGGCCTGTTGAGCGAAGCCGATCTTGCTGCGTATCAAGTAAGGGAAGTCGATGCGCTGTGCGGACCTTATCGCGCCTACCGCATCTGCGGCATGCCGCCACCCAGTTCGGGCGCCATCGCCATCGGCCAGATCCTGGGCATCCTCGGCCAGACCCCGGCGGCGGCCGCGCCGCTGCATGCGCTGCCGGCGCTGCGCTCGCTCGACGGCCGCAACGGCGCGGCGGTGCGGAAGCAGGTGGCGCGTGCGGTGACGGTGGTGCAGCAGGCGTCGGACACGGTGGCGCTTTGCTGCGGTCCGGCCACTCGGATCGAGTTTGCGGCGCAGCTGCTTGACGCGGCGGCCAGGGTGGCAGCTTCCCAGATCCTCTCGCTTCCTGACATCTCGCAGACTGATTGTGATGAGCTTCCAGACATCTTTGACCGGCTGTGGCGCGACATCGCTACATGTGTCAGCTCGCATGCCGGGCATGTCTGCAAACCCCGGGCAAAGACAGTGAACGTGGCGGCAGCCAAAAACGAGGTAGAGATCGCCAAAACCTTCATAGAGCGGTGCCCCCAGGCGCGTAAGCTGCAGGCACTGTGTGAGATGCTGCGCATGCGAATGGCTGACATCCTGGATGACTGGAAGGGGGGGAGATTCAGAAACTCAGGGTTTTCTGTACCTGAGGTGCAGGGTGTGCTGCGAGCGGTGTTTCAGGACAATGCATTCAGGCGGCAGTGCATCGCTGAGGTAGGACGTGACCAGTAACTGCGCCGTTGGGGCACTGTTGTCGGCAGCTCGTCGTCGCTACAATTGCACTGCCAGGTCAGCCCTGCCAGCTCTGCACCTCCAGATCTGCACACCCAGTGGCCTCAGGTGTGAATGCAACTCAGTCAGCTGGCACCCACCGAAAACTTTAGCCAGGCTCTGAGCCAGTGTGAAACGTAATGGCTTTCAGACGTGTTACAGGTATACCCAGTCCAAAGTAGCAGCCTCAGTCTATCGCATATAAAGCATCGGTGTACGTTGTACTCATTCTTGGGCCCGATGTCACACCAGAACAGCATGACACCTCACGCCACCCTCACTAAGTCAGGACTGAACTGCATTCCTCAACACAGGGCCTATAGCTGGCACTTCTAAGCCACTTCCATCCAGTGCATCCTGACACCTCAGAGTTCATTCAATGCGAGGTCGGTGAATACCGGAACATGGATCGAGTGGATTCAGTCACCCTGCCTTCAAACGAAACGTCTTGCCAGCCTGTTCGAAAGAGTGCGTGTGCACGCGATGCGTATGTCACGTCTCAACTGTCGTCGCTTGCAATGTACACTTTTCCCCTTTGAGGAAGCATGCTAGAGTAGTGATCAACGCGGTGCAGTCCGGATCAGGCTCGGCGGGAGCATAGACGGCACATTGAACACTTGCTCTTCGCGTGTGTCTCCACTTGCTCTTCGCGTTCGGCAGTCTCGCTGTTGGCATCCTACGCAAGGACTTTGCAGTGGCTTGTGCTGGGTACACCCAGGCGGAACATGTGTTGCAAGCTGCTTTTCCTGATGACTGCATCTCGGTTGACGTCGCATCGGCGTGTCTTGTCCCTTTCCTCCTTGACCCCGCCGGTGCCCTAGGCCGTCACCCCCCTAGTGCTGTGAAGCATCATTGCTTGCGCCTGGTTGCTGCGCTCCTGCAGGGTGTGTCCTGTGCGGTGTGCACTCGTGAGCCTCTTCCTGCACGGGTTCTGCGCGGCGTGTGTTTGCCCGACTGGTCGGCCCTGAAGTCATGGCTCCGCTTTGTGGCGCACCCGCTTGTTGCTGCCCCTGTGGTTGTGCCCCTTCCTGCGCCCGTCTTGCACCTGTCCGCCCCTACCAGTAGGGGTGCTGGGGCCGATTGGGTTTGGCGTGATGCCCGAATTTTTTTTTCCTTTTCTTTTTCGCACGGTTCAGCGCTGTTGAGGGCGGGTGAAACGGAACGTGCTGCGGTTGTGCATTACACCAAGATGAAGACCGGATTCTTAGGCTTCTTTCTTAGGATTGTTCTCGTCGCTCTAGCGCTGAATAAACGATGATATGCAGTATCAAACCCAGGACTGCAGCTAGGTGCGACATACCGGGTTAGTCATAAATCCATGTAAGCGAATCGGTCACAGCGGGCTGTGATAGGCTACCTGTCGGCCTGCATGTTCCAATCGACGACCTTGCGCTGTGACTCGGCGTGGTCCGTGTGATTCGGTGACGCGCGCTTCCTGGTGCGAGCCACCGTTGCGTGGCACCAATTGGCTGCGCCGGGCGGCTTTTCCATTCTCCGCTTGACTTGCAATGCGCGCTGCAGCTAGCCGCTTAACGTGCCGCACTCAGCTGGAAGCCTATCACGAGCCATCATCGAATTTCCTCAACTGTGGAGCACACAAGGCCTCCGCTTTGTGTGACCACATGCATGGACCGACTGGCGCGTCCTCCACACCCGCATCGGGTAGCTCCCCCTCCCTCCACCAGACGGCCACAACCCCGCCACCTCCCCCCCCGCCTCTCCGCCCCCACGGTCATTTTTTCGCAGCCAAACGTTTTTTCGCAGCCAAACGTACGGCACCTCCCCCCCCGCCGCATTCGCGAATGGGCGCCCCGCATGCAAGGGGGGACATCGTTCCTGCCCCGGCCACTGAAGTGCTAGCCGCGAGCCAAGTTTTTCCAGCGACGGTGCGGTCTGCATGCAGGCTTCCAGGGCCTGCAGGGTTCTTGCAGTCTACAGGAGGAGGGCCAGGTGCAACACTAGTGAGCCATGCCCTGCGGAAAGACCAGTCTGGGAGGCTGACAGCACACGCGTGAAACACGGTTACGACTACAATGAGCATAGCAGTTACTGAATCGTGGACTTGCTGTTGCTCAGGGTACTGTTCAATCGTGTACGAATGGTCAAAAGTTGAAGGGAGCATGTATATCATATCATATCATCTAGGCATCTTCCAGCTGCAGAGAATACCCTATCCTGCACGTACACATGCTTGTATTAGTGACAGCGAAGGTCAGGCCTGTCTAGAGTGTGGCCTCGAGGAGCTCCAAGCTCTACACTCGATGAGCGATGGGTCGAACTCCGGTACCGGCGATCGTGAGCAGCAGCACCTACGCCACAACATGGGTTCGGCAACGCTTGGCGTGCAGCGTCTACATCCCCGGAAACTGCAAGCATCCGCTACGAATCAGCGCTGGATGTTTTACGTGCCTTGGCTCTGCAGAAGTCGATCGCCTGCAGCCCTAGCTTGCAACCGGTTTCGTCCTATTCACCTGGACGTGTTGTTGCACTCGATTTCGGCGTTGAGTTTAACGCAGGAGCCAGTCTCGTAAGCAATACTGTGCCACAGCTATGTCTGGGCAAGGTGATTCAGAAGAAGAGGGGTGGGATGACGAGGGCTGGAGTGAAGATGGGAGCGCTGGCGGTGGCATGCAGTACGTGAGCCTGTTCTGTGACAAAGTATTCTCTTCCGCTGAGAGATGCTTTGAGCATGATGACGCTAATTTTAAATTCAGTCTGCTGAGGTATCGCGCAGAGGTGCGGTGCTCATTGCCTGAGCCTGTGCTGCAGCTAGCAGACCTGCTTTGGGAGTAGGCAGATTTGAACCCGATCACTTGCTACGCAGCACAATCTAGGCGACCACGATGTATTTAAGTGCATCAATTTCATCAGGCGAGCCGTGGCTGATGGAGTAGACCCCCTCGTAGCTTTGGCACGAGGACCTGTTGCCTTCTCGGACGACGCCTTTCTTCAGCCTGTTCGAGAGAATGATGGGCTTCTTGGATACGACTACGAAGACGATGATGAAGCAGCGTGCGCTTTTTTTGATGCTATCATGAGCCACATGCGGGCAGCTGGTACGTGCTGCGATCGCCAGGCGACGCGTTCTACCCACCAACCAGCAGCAGACGGACCAGGTTGTTCCTCACAGTGATTATTCACGCTTATACAGTGCAGGTCTAGTCAATTGGAAGAGCCGAATCTCGTATCCCAGGTGGAGCAGCTGCGGAATGAGAATGAGCTGCTCAGAGACACAGTGGGATACTTGAGGAGGCTGGTGTGCCGCTGCGCGCAGTGGGCTTCTCAAACCTGAAATTTCCATCGAACTCTGAGGATAAAGTGTGTATGCTGCATGAGCTAGTCATAGGCGTACCCTCTCCCAGGTGAATTGTGGCATAGGTGTCCTGCCCGGATCTCAAGACAACGCACAAGTTTGTAGGCTACTCGACAGTAATGGTGTGTGCAGGGAGTACAGGATCTGGAGCTGCCCGCCCGTGCCTCAGGTTCTGGGGCATCTGGCGCGCCTAGCACATCTATGCCTCAGGACAGTGGCCCTCAGCAAACAGCCAATGTGGGCAAGCCCGAGAGCAGCCCAGCCTCACGCACAAAACAAGTGGACCAGGCGTACTTTGACTCATATGCTTCGTTTGACATACACCGGGAGATGCTTGAGGACAAAGCCCGAACGAACGCTTACAGGTGCGCCTTGCCAGGCACTGCCCACCTGTCAAGGTCCCGGTCTTGTAGAACCACACGTCATCGGCTTTCTGACACCCTTCCCACAAACAAGGTGACTGAATGCTCGGGTGTTCCTCAGCACAGGTGAAGCGCCCGCCCTCACACGTTGACAGGTTGTGTGCAAGCTTTCCCTGCCAGTGGCCATCTGCAAGGCATGTGATGGCGAGGGTGTGCACTTTTGGTACAGGAAGGCACTGGAGGAGAACCCGAAGCTGATACGGGGAGCTTGCGTGATGGACGTCGGCTGTGGCACCGGAATTCTGTCGATGTTTGCAGCCCGGGCGGGCGCTGCTCGCGTGGTGGCTATAGAGGCCGCTCACGACATGGCCGCCATCGCAGAGCAAAACTGCATTCACAACAACCTCCATGCGTCAGCTGGAGGTTGCATAACTGTCACCACAGGTGCGCACCTCACCCGTATGCTGCATTTGACCAGTATCAGCCGTGCTTCTTCGCACACGAAGGTGATCGCCTGTGCCGGCCATGGCCGCACCAAAGTGGACGTTTCTGTTGAGCTGCACCGAACGCACCGAACGCACCGAATGCACCGAACGCACCGTACGCACCGAACGCACCGTACGCACCGAACGCACCGAACGCACAGAACGCAGCACCTGATCGCCTGATCGCCAACACCCTGTTGCGATGCTGGCGGCGCGAATCGAGGGGCTCGCCACTGATCGGATTGGTCCGTAATGTCGCTACGATGGCAGTTGCTGCAGTTGGCCTTGATCTGCGTGATGATCTGCGTGATGATCAACCGACACGCGGTGCCTCTGCAACTGTTTCCAGGCGTACTACGTGCAAACGTCGCCGCTCTGCGCGTCCGTGTGATCGTCACGTGGTCGCGACTGTCTCGCTCCACCCGCCCATGCATTCTACACCAGCTCCAGGATCTACTGAGCAGCTCACCAGCTGCCGTGTCCCTTGGCTGTGACCCGTGTGGTTTGATGATGTCTACTCTGTGAAGCTGAACCCTAGCAGCACGTCACCAAAACCAGGGTCCATGACCTGGCAGGTGTTCTGTACTCAGATGTGATACCATCGCACATCACATCGTACCATCGCACACCATCGCACATCACACGCTGTAACGGCCGGGCCTTGGGCGGCGATGGCATCATTGGCACGAATAGCACCTTTCCAATGGGAGAGGGCCACCTGCAACAGGAGACGGTCGCTTCATCGCGGTGGTGGCTGCAGGCAAGGTGGAAGACCTGGATGCTGAGGTGGTGGCACCGCAGTCGGTGGATGTGCTGGTCAGCGAGTGGATGGGCTACATGGGCGGACTCTTCGAGACGATGTATGCCTCTCCCTCCCTGCCGCCTTTGGCCTGCTGCCTTTCGACCTGTGTCTGTCCACACTGACTCTTCAAGACGTTGTATGCCTCTGCATCCCTGCCGCCTTTGGCCTGCTGCCTCTGGACCTGTGTCTGTCAACACTTTGGCCAAACACACAGCTCAGCCAGGCCCTGCGTTGGTGGGAAGGGGTGGTGGGCGCAGAGCGGGGGGGTGGAAGGTGTGGGGCAGGTGGCCCTGTGTGGTGGGAAGGGGTGGTTGAGTGACTGCCTGCAGTAGCATGGCTGTGTACTGGCCATGCCCCTGTCTCACGGACACCTCCAGAGAGGCACAGCGCAGCACAGCGTAGCACAGCGCAGCACAGCGTAGCACAGCGCAGCACAGCGTAGCACAGCGCGGTGCAGTGCTGCGTGTTGCGTGTACATGGCCGTCCCCTTCCACATGCCGCCACCATCGGAACCACAACACGGCGCGTACTACCTGCTTGCTACATCACCAACAACGCGCATGGCAAAAATAAATAAAAAAACACACGCGTGACCCGCCATCTGCCGCAGAGACACACAGTCAGCATGCGCCTTGTCCTCAGCACAGCCGCACATGGAGCATAACCGTGCGTGCATGCATGCTGTGAACGATTTGGTCACCCTGGTAGCCACTATGACTCTGGCGTCCCTGCCTACCATCAATTTACACCCCAAAATACATCTGCTCACCTGTCGCGCAACGACCCCCACCCTCACAACGCCCTCACACACCCCCAGCAAACTCGCGATGCCACGGCTCCACCACATCGATTCCTATGCTCGCGACTCCCTCAAACCCCCCAGCCTGATCGTGATGCACTCACCGGAGCCCATGCTGCAGGCTCCCATCAATCCTATACGCCCGGGACAAGTACCTAAAGCCAGGCGGCGCCCTCCTCCCGGACCGAGTCGCCCTCTGGGCCGCCGCCGCCGACGCCAGCGCGGCCGGCCTCACCTTCTGGGACGACGTGTACGGCTTCTCGTTCCCGAGCGTCCGGATGTCCATCGCGGAGTCGTGCGCCGGCAAGCCGATCGTTGCGCCGGTCGCCGCAAAGGCCCTCCTGTCCGCCCCCGCCGTCGTCCAGGACCTCGACCTCATGCATGTCACCACCGCCGACCTCGACTTCCACTCCGAGTTTGTGCTGCGCGCGACGGCGGCGGGGGCGTGCGCATGCGTCGTCGTGTGGTTCGACGCGTTCTTCTCGGACCGGTTCTGCGCCGAGGCGCCCGCCGAGCTGTCGACGGCGCCGGACAAACCGCTCACGCACTGGGTGCAGACGACGCTGCTGCTGAAGGAGGTGGTGACGGTGGCTGAGGGGGAAACACTGCAGTGCATGATGAGCATGGCCCAGGGCGAGCGGCACCGGAGCCTGGATATCTCGCTGGAGGTGAAGCACATGTGCGGGGATGGGGCGGTCGCGTCGCAGCAGATTGCTGCCTATGTCATGGAGGTTTCCAGTAGTGACAACTCGGATGCAGTCACGCCGAGTGGCTGAAGTGCAGGCGGTGTGGATTGCGACCCGCCACACGCATACAGGCGATGCCATGTATGGGTGCACCGAAAACATGGCCAATTCTCGTATCTCGGTTGACCAACTCTTTGGTCAGGAAATGAGGCTGGTGCTGCCTAACAGCTGTAGACAGCAGGCAATTGTTCAGCCTGCGGAGCTTGCGTACGGTGTGAATAACATGGGCGGTGGTGATCTGAGAAAGGAAGAGCGTCCAGCCGCAGCGTGTGTGGTGTCGCACAAGTGGTGACAGGGGGCGCAAGCCAATTAATCTTGTGCACTCACAAAATTTTCCTATTCAACTCCAGCCTACTGGAGCATTGTACGTGCTCCGCTCAGTATCAACGTTTGCTACATGTCTACCGTGCAGTGAATTTGTACTGTCTTGTCAGCCTAGATGTGCAGGAAACCAGCCCTGCTCGCGCACAATGGTCGAGTTCGCGACAGACGACAACATGCAATCTCTGGCGCGCTGTTCCTGTCCGCATGCGTGTCCACTGCAGTCACACATGCTCATACAAGCTGGCGTCAGCACCGGGTACACTCCGATCATGGTGCGGTTTCCCCTGTTGACAACGGCACTGCTGTATTTGTGCTTACAACCGTATACATGTGCACCTAAAACGTCTCGCATGGGCACGGGGCTGGCAACTTCCACTGTCAACACATGCTGGCGCTGCTCAAGGCCATCTTCATGTGGCACAAGAAACAGTGTCCTTGAGGTGACCTCTGATGTGTTTCACATATGCAGCATGCATCGCCGATGATGTATCGCCGCCCCGTGCTGTTGACTCTGCGCCACCGCAGCAAATCCCCTCTACACACCGCGCCGCTACGGGTTTCCCTATTATCCGAGTACTACCGACAAAAGTGTACTTCAGACACTGGCGGCAGGGTGCATCTGCTCCTGTAACCCCTAACCACGCCGTGGACAGAAGTCAGCAGTTGTGGCAGGATGAGGACGGGTCAAACGTGTTCAGGAATGGCACTAGCGCACCCGGGTATTGGACGCCGAGCACTGGACAACTCGCATGAAACGCTGGCGGCCAGAGCATGCGACCAAAGCAGTGGCCACACACACGCTCACGCATGCTTACACGCGTGCAGGGCCAGCGAGCCCCGCGAATGCCGATATGCGATGCAGATCCCACGGGCACACTGTCATCCCAGCATCGGCACATGGCTGTGGCGCCCAGCAACAGCAGTCACTTCTCGGAGCAGCCCTGCTAGGTGCACAGCCGCCAAGGGTGTGGGAGAACGATGCCCTCGGTGGCACTAGATAGGTCATGGTGCTGCCCGACAGAGGCATGGAGCTGCTTGCCCACTTGTGGGAGTGACTGCACGGGCTGATACGGGGCTGACCGTGCAACTCGCATGCGCCATGGAGACGATGCCGCTTGATGAAAGCTGTGTACGGGGATGCTATGCGACCTTCCGGGCGGCTATCGTGCTGCTCAGCACTGTGAAGCAGAACACTGCAAACACACAGAATCGTCAATGGTGAGACTGTGAGGCTCGCACTGCGCTTGACTGCAAGGGAGCATGCACGGCCCGGTGATGAAGGAGCAGAGCAAGTGTGCAGAGGTTCAAGACATGGACCTCGCCACTGGATGCACCTGTTTCCTTGGCGCATGGGCGCCCTCTGCAGCATGGACTGAGCGGTGCAGTGCGGCACTGCCGTGAACCAGTGAGCTGCAGCGAAACGATTGTAGCATGGAAGGCACAGACGGTGACCGTAGCAGTCGTGTGACTCCTATGCATCCACGAGGCGAGTGCGCAGAAAACGCTGTGGAAGCTCGAGACTAACCGAAGACTGTGGCCAGAAAACATGCAAGAAGGCCTGGAAACTGCAAGTCTGGGCATGCTTTAAACAACAGTGCATAGATCTGCTCCACGGCGACGTACCAGTCAGGTCCTCGTCTACGTAGTAGACAGGGAAGTTGGCGAATTGGGGAAAGAATGCCAGGCGACCGATGGAGCTGACGAGCTTGTCGTTATCGTCCATCATAGCCGCGCCTGCCTCGGGTTGTCCCTCGTCTGGGTCTGCCAGTTTCCGGCGCAGGTTGTCTGCTCCCATATCCACCCAGAACTTGTCGAACATGATGCTCATGGCATCCTTTGTTGTGCTTGCAGTACCTTCATATGGGTTATGCCTCTCACAGACAGCATGCGTGCTTGTAATCAATCAGTTTATGCACAGTTCATGCCACGAAATGCTGTACGACTGCACTATTCTCACATATTGTAAACGAGAACCTGCGTGCGAGCACATGCGCATGATGGCTGCAATCGGCCGCGGTACAATTGTTCAAGAGGAGAGTCTTGCGGTGTAGGAGCCTGTGCGAAACTGACAACTGCCGTGATTTAGGCCCAAGTTTGCAAAGCGTGCGTGGTGCATGAGATGGCCGTGTCTGTTCTCTGGACATGTGTGATTGACCGACCTGTGTTGGAGGGGTGCTGCCAGTGTTCTGTGTATCAATCCTATCACAGGCAGCTCGTTGAACCAACAGAAGCGAGGCTCAAGTCGATCGGGCACATCCTGCTCGTTGGTATCGTTTCCTGGGTGGAAAGTGAGCAGTTGACTTGGGGATGCAGACCTGATGCACTCAACCAGCCCTCCCCGAATGGTCCCAGGTTATACTTCACATGGCTGAAGATGTTCTGACCTTCAAGACGGTAAAGGATTGGAGCAAATCGAGCTCCCAAAGGCTTGGTGGAGTTGACTATGTGAGGCACCTGGAAAACTTCCCATTCACCTTGACCAAGAGACATGATTCGTCCCGGGCCTGTTGACCCAGCAGACTTGCACATCTCATCTATGTCAGCTACAAGCTGTCCGTTCAGATCGTACGCCGGGTATTGCACATCTTGTTCCAGCTTCTTGAGAATCTACAGCAGGTGATCTTATCAGCTGGAGATGCTGCGTGTGGCCCACGTTGGTTTGGTTGGAAGAGAAGGATCTGCACACCCGAGCTTTGGCATCGCTTCCAGTTGTTGGACTCACACTTTCACCGGTAGCCCTGAGGGGCAGTGGGCGCCTGTATGCTGCGCGCCCGGACTGCAGAGGATTCGCCTGATCACACCGGCGAGCGCCATGCATGTTCAGAACCAAGCTTATACAAAAAATCAACTACACACGCTACAAGTTACATATGGAGCGCGTGGTGTGCATCTGCTGCGGCTGTATGCCGAAAACGAGCTGTTATGCGTTCGGTGCCTGCAAGAACTTAGCTGACGCAAAGGAGCAACTTGCCCTTTGTGCACAATGGATAGCCAACGTCCCAGCGGAGGCTATGTACCAAGGTCTATCGCTTGACAGAATTCCCACAGCACTTTTGTGGATGCAGCGAGGCACCTGCGTTCCCATGCACCGGTGCCAGCACGTCAAATTGTCCGTGTAGCCATGTTCACGTCGGGCGTATCGCATGATCGGTGTCGCATAATCGGCTTCCAACTTATCCGGCTGGAAACATCCACTAAATCATGAAGACCTCAAGAGTTGGCCTGTTTTTGCGAGGTTCCAGAACCATACGATGCAAGAGCTCTTGTCAGCCATGCTTGCAGTGCAGCGGATGCCGCCAGGCTCAAACTGCGCACCTTCTTAGACTAAGAATGCTATCAATGTCCTAATTCTGAACAAAAATGCGCTATGTAACGTAGTTGTGGGCTGTACCACTGTACCAGTGGGTGAGAGCCAGCTACATGGCTGCACCAGCTAAGCGTCAAAACGCCCCGGCGCAGAACAGGCAACTTCCTGGTCAGACTCTCAATGTAGATGTTATTAAGTACGTTCAGAGCGTTTTCAAGAAAGCTGACCTTGACGGTGGCGGGGACCTGGATGAGAACGAGTTTGCCAAGGCTTTCGCTGGTAAACTGCACACTGACGAGGGCTCCGACGCAGAGAGCATGCGGCAACTGTTTTACCGGATTGATGCCAATAGCGATGGAGCAGTAGGTGCTGTTTTCTTGTCCAGGTGGCGTTGCCAGCCATCCGCTCTCTATGACCTGCTCCCTTACACACAGACTGGGACGAGTTTTCCATGTACATGATGCTTGAAAACCAAGGATGCGCGGCAATGCGGGAAGCAGAGACAGTCAGGATTCTAGATTCGCCGCAGCAGGGCCCTGTGGAGGATGCTCATAAGAAGCTGACACAGTGCTGTACCTTGGTGCCTCCTTGTGGTGGCAGCAGCCAGAGGTATGCAACAGGGGGTCGTGACGGAGCTGTGAAACTCTGGAGCTGCAAGGCATGTCTCTGAGCATGACTGACTTTGCGTGTCTGTCGTGTAGCTGCATAAACAGCGCTACGCTGACACAACTTTCATCCTTGTCTCTGTGTACCACAGGACAGTGAACACCATACACACGCAGTATCTACCGCACGTATCGGCTTGTGTGTACAGGATCTCTCCCACGAACGCACGATCAATGTTGCGAACAGCTGGGTCACAGCAGTCAAGTACATGCCAGCACTGAAGTGCTTGGCTGTGACCACGTTCTCACGCAACTTGACGATGTTCGATATCACCAGCCCATTCTGCACGATTTGTGGCACCATTCCGAAGATGGAGTACACTCCCATGACAATGGACATCTGGTCACAGCGGGGGACATCCCAGACCGAGATGGTCATCATCGGCGACTCGGGAGGCTTGGTGCACCTGCACCGCATCCTGCCCAACACGAAGCAGAATGTTCTACAGGTATGCCATCCTGACCAGTCGATCGTGCTCTTATGCATGCATCTCATGCACTAGGCCCAGCTGGGACACATCGCTGCGCCGTGCCCCGTTATCACCACGGCTCCCTCCACCTGGATGCACAGCTTGTGAACCAACAGTCCACCTTGCAACAACGAAGCACCTCTTCTCCGCATGCATTCTTGCCGCGGCTCAAGTATGTGATCCTCGTTTTGTTTTATTTCTGTCGCCGTTGGGGCTATTCCCCGTCATGCACGGTTTACACTCGAGGCTGCCCTGGTGTTCAAAACAAAGATCCACCTCAGGACCCATCTGCCCGATATCACACTGTACTGACCACGCTGCATTCCCTGCATGACTGCACACTGTCACGGCATTGTAGCCATGCGAGTGCCTGGCGCATGGAGCCCAGCGTGCGTGATGGGCATGGCGCTGCTGTCGGGAACAGGCTGATGCTTCAAGTGGATAGCTGCGCAGGACGTGGCCGACATGGAGCGCTCCAAGGGCCGCCCAAAGGCGGTGGACAAGTACCGCGAGGAGATGGTGTGGTCCCAGATCGTGCATTCCAACTGGGTCAGCCACGTGCGGTACGTGCCCGAGCTCGAGTCGGCGCTGTCCTGCTCCCTCGACACCTACCTCTGGCTCATGGACGTCGAGCGGCGGTGTGTCTGCGCCCCCCCCACCCGGCCTCACCCGTGCCGC
Source organism: Ulva armoricana (assembly GCA_032360965.1). NCBI lineage: Eukaryota > Viridiplantae > Chlorophyta > Ulvophyceae > Ulvales > Ulvaceae > Ulva > Ulva armoricana. Next base: position 1,178,750 of record JAUMHO010000006.1, read on the forward strand.
TGCGTCACCGGTCCAGCCAGCCGCCGGCGGTTGAAGCCATCCCGCCAGACCTCCTCGGTATACCTGCATCCGAGTCTTCTAGACGCGTTGCTTGCCTCTGTCCACCCCTGCTACCAGCAGCGCTGCAGCTGATGCCCGAATGGGTGTTGCGTGGTGCCCAACTCCGCGGTTGATGCTGAGGTGGCCTCTGCTGCGTGCCGCGCTGTGAGCGCCTTCCGCTGCTCAGCACTGCCGTCTGGAAGAGCGTGTGGGCGTGGCAGTAGCACCGGTTCTGCGCTGTTCGTTGCCATCTGCAAGGAATAGTGATCCGTGGGCCTCTGGTCCAGTGGCCTGACCTGAACGCTTTGTTATGCAAAGCGCGCGTGCATCGATCAGCCGGATCTTCAGCATTGCATGTGCATGACCATTGGCCAGCGAGAGTAGAGAGTGTGTGGGGACGTCTCGGTAGTAGTGCTATGCATGTTTCTCTGGCAGGGATGCCACACCCTGGGCCATGAAAGGCGCCATGCTGGGACGAAGCCATGCCTCGCTTGACCAACGCTGGCGGTGTCAGATACCATTCCTGCCAGGTTGTGGCGGCATCGGCAGACAGACGGCACGTACACGAAGCCCGTACATGATGCGCCCCCCCCACGGGAGTGCGCTCGAGATCGCATGCTCAGAGCTGGATCGCATGAGTTTCCTCAATACACCATCGGTTCTCATCGTGTGCCGATGAATTACCACGTGGCGCAATCATTCACAACACTGGCACCCCTGGATGGACCCACAGGATGAGGTCCAGCATGCAGGACGCCGTTTATGCGGCTGGAGGGCCACACCAAGGGCGTGCACTCGTGCAACTGGAGCGCCGTGCACCGCGTGTTTGTGTCGGGCGGCGCCGACAAGGCGGTGTTCCTGTTCAACCCGTTCTCTGGCAAGAAGCAGGCGGCGCTGGAGGGCCACACGGCGACCATCTCGGACGTGCTGGTCAACGACGCAGACCACCAGATCATCTCACTGAGCCTGGTGTGGATTCTCGTGCTCCATGCTGTGCATGCTAGGTACAGAAGGACGACCATCCCTGATGCGCAGCATGGCCTACTGAGCATCAGTGATGGTCTTCCGGACGTGGACCCCAAAACTCTGAAAATTCTGGGCGAGAACCCCCCCCCCCCGCCCACCAAAATCGAAGAAGCCCGCGAGTCTACGACAACGTACCCGGAAACGGAAAAAGGTGGAGACTGTTCAGGCCCGGAGCGCCATACTCGAAATCAAGATTGACACTTCCCTGCAGAGCATCCTCTGCCCTCCCAGGTCATGAGCGGCCTGATGCACGGCAGCAGAAACAGGCATTTCATCCGCCGCTGGACCTCTACCTGTCTTGGATCTATGCACCGTCTGGCTCAGGGCAGCTTTGCCCCCCCGTGGTGGCCCCACACAGGTCGGTGTCGGTGCAGCAGCGCGGTTTGCTGCAGGACAAGATGGTCAAGGTGTGGGACATCCGCAACTACAAGTGCCTGCAGACGATCACCGACCGGACGGTGTACCACCCGGAGGACGCCCTCGCGGCGGTGCTGTTCGACGGCCGCCGCGGCCGCCTCGTGACGGCGAACCTCGCGCTCGCGCGGTGGCCCCTGCGGGAGCTCGAGGGGTCCGGCGCGCGAGGCCACTGCGCGGCGGTGACGGCGGTGCTGTACAACCGCGTCTTTGCCGACGCCGTCAGCGGGGACCGCGCCGGGACGGTGTGCGTGTGGAACACTCGCACCGGCCGCCTGCGCTTCAGGTGCCGCCGCCGCCCGGGTCTTGTTTCCCTGCACAGTTGGCTCTGGGTCGGCGGCGCCCCCGTGCCGTCAGCAGACGTTGCGTTCCGCTTGATCGGGGCCCGTGGGCTTTGTTCGCGTTCAGCTGGGTGCGACAGGAAGTAGACCATCTGGGTCCGGCAGGTTCCACGCGGTGTGATCGACACCGAGCTTGATTGAGAGCGTGTCTGGTGCACGGGAGGAGGTGAGGATTTGGCTGTTCCAGAGCCCCCACGCGACACGAGGGCTTTGGAACTGGCAGCTGGGAGTGCGACCTGTCGCTGTCACCGGCGCACCCTCTACCGCGTGCACGTGGCCCGGAGGCAGTGCAGGAAGGGGGGTACACCAGTCGCCGTGCCTGCGATGATCACGGCAAGGAATGGAGGTATTGGCAGCTACGCGTTTGAACAAGAGGCCACCGGGCGTTCATCTTTGCCGCGGCGACGTGTTGGGGATGGCACAGTCGCCGCACGATGCGTCTTTGTTGCACATGGGCTGCGATGGCCGTGGGCAGCTGCGCGGCAGGGCTGGGGGATTTACCTGATTTTCCAGGGATATGTCTCTGAGTTTTTTTTGCTACACATGTGATTTTCTCTATCACCGCACGCCCGGTCGCCCGGCACTGCTGGGCAGCCTTCGAGGCGCGCATCATGCCGGTTTGATGGTGCGACGTGATTTCCCGTGGATTGTTTGACCAGGCCGGCAGTGTGTGCAGGTTCACGCACACGCATGGCGGCAAGGCGATCACGGCGCTGGCGTTTGACGGACACCACCGCCGCCTGTTCACGGGCTCGGAGGACGGCTCGATCAAGGCGTGGAACTTCTCGAGCGGCGCGTGCCTGAAGGACATGCTGTCTCCCTGCTCCCGCGACGTCACCGGTGCGCACCCCCCCGCCGCAGCAGCGCCCCGGCCGGCCACGGCGGGGCCTCTGCCCATGCCCTGCTGCTGCTGCTGCCGCTGCCGGGCGAGCGCCACCTGCCCTGTGAGGCTCACGTGCGCGGCGCCCTGAAATATCTGGGCTTTTAAGTTGAGCAAGTCCCACTCGCAGCACGGGTTTTTGTGCAGGGGGGTTTGTCTAGCGGGGGTTTCAGTAGCACTGGCCCCACTGACTCCCTGCATGTTGTTCGTTGGCTACCCGGCATTGTGCACGACACGTCAGTGCACGACACGTGTGCACGACACTTCAGTGCAATCACACTCTGATTTATCACAGACATGCATGCGTTATGGAATGTGGTCGCATCGGGATCCAGTTTTGCGAACAGCGAGGCGGCGCGGCAGGAGCTTGCGCACCGGTAGACACAATCGTGACCCGCAGGCGTCTGAGTTCAGTTGGAGTTGATCGGGTTCCCAGTGCGAGCCTCAGCCAATCCTCAACTTCTGACATACGTTGCTGCAAAATCCAATTTTCATGCCTATACGGCCGCGGCCAGTGCTGCTGCCGACGTGCCATTCGTTTCTGCTGCATGCACCGCCACGTCCTGCCTGGTCACGCGTTGGAGCGAGCACCGCGCCAACGGTGTGGAAGCCTGCAAGATCCCCCTTGACCGCCGTGGCTAGGCTGCGCAATCCCACATGATCGCAGAGTGGTCTTGTGGCAGCAGCCTCCGATCAGCAACACCCACTCGGCACCATAAGCACGCCTCTGGCCGGAAGCGCAGCCTGCTCTGGGCCACCCACCTGCAAGATCGGGAGGCGCACGTGTCTCAGCATGCATCGCATGCATGAGGCGGCCTCGGCGGGGCTGATGCGCGATACCTGCAGGTATCATCTGCACCCGGGGCTCCGTCACGCGGCACATCATCGCCACTGGCTGGGACCGCAAGCTGACGTTCTTCGAGGACACGCGGGCGAAGCGGGTGGTGTATGCGCGGCAGGTCCCCGGTGGCAGCCGCGAGGCTCACGCCGCGGACATCGTCGCGGCGGCGCTCATGGAGGAGTCGTCGAACCTCGTGACGGCTGCGGATGACGGCACGCTGCGGGTTTGGAGCGTCGAGAGCAGCACGCTGCGGCACACGCTGGAGGGGCCGGGTGTACGGCGGCTGCCGGAGCACCGCCGCGCCGTCGAGGCGCTGGCGTTCATGCATGGCGCGCAGCTGAAGCACGTCTGCGTCGCGGTCGGGGGCGACCAGGTGGCGCGCTTCTGGGACGTCAAGCGCTGCGTGCTCCTCCACCAGCACTTCACCGGTGCGCGCCGCGGCCCGGAGCGTGCCTGTTGCCGCAGTTTCCCGATGCCGGTCCCGCCTGCACCGACGCTCGTACACACGTGTCTGGCTGTCCACCGTTCAGAGTTGCGTGGGCCGCAGGGCATACCGTGTTGACCATGCAATACAGAGGGCGCGGAACCGGTTTCACAGGCGCCTTCACATGCTCATTTGGCATTGCCCTGCGTGTCAGCATTGCTGAAGCACGCACGGAAAGGGGGGGGGGGGGGGGCATCGCGGGCTGTCTTGGAGATTCCCACCATGAACAGAATTATATGTCATTGTATGTCATTCAGGATTCCCACCATGTAGCATTGTGACGACCTTCGTGCTCGGTGCACCCATTGTAATCGCTGCCAGTGGCAGCAGACACGGACAGTGTCGCACCGGGAACATGTTCATGGAGAGGCCTCGTTAGGACCATTTTGGCGTGTTCTCCGCGAAGCGGTGTCGAGCATGCAGCACTGGTTGCAGGACACTATCTGGACGAATCGGTCGTGGCCATTGCGATCACTCCGGACAATCGGCACCTCGTCACAGGGGACACCCAGGGGATCGTGCGCTCATGGGACCTGTCGGCTGCCGCTGCCGCCTTGTCGGACACGGAGCCGTCGCTGCCGGGATCGCTCCACGGCCGCCGCGGTGCGGTGTCGGTGGCGGCGGTCGCCCGGTGGCGAGCGCACAGCCGCGGCGTGAGCAGCGCCGCCGCGCTTGACGACCGGCCAGATCTGGTGCTGACGTCCGGCCAAGACTGCGCTGTGTCCCTGTGGACTGTGGCGGGGGCGAAGGTTGGCACGTTTGGACAGGTGCGGCGGCGTTGCGGTGTTGCTCGTGTACACCTGGGCGGCGATGCCGCTGCAAGCGCTCGCTGTGTCCAGAACAGCCAAATGCACTTGCTTGTAGATGCCGCGCTTCTGGATGGCGGGCTTCCAGGATCGAACAATTCGCATTGCACGATCCTGCCGGCGGGTGAAGGGGTTCTGGGCCTCACAGTGAATCCTCTGGTGTCTATCTCTCTGTCCCATACAGAACTAAGGATGCGTAGCCTGTTCCGGTATGCACTCACACACCTGGTGCACATACACGGGGGCGTCCAGCTCAGTGCATGTGGTACAGACTGACTGGATTGTCGATGATGTGAGCACGTGGGCCAGCCGCACGGTGGAGCCTTTGACCGAGGACGACGAGCGCATGGTGAGCGCCTCTACCGCACCGCTACCCCTGGGAGGTGCTCCGAGCCGGGCGCGGCCAGGCAGCGCCGTGGGCAGCGACGCGAGTGGCACCTTCTTCGAGCCCCCGGACTGCCAGGACAGCGCCGCTCGGCTGACAGCGCTGCCGCCACGGCCGGCGACGGCGGCGGTCGAGAGCGTCCAGGCGTTCCTGAGCGACCCGGACGCCCTCGCACGCATGGAGGTCGGCGGCGAGGTGTCCACGGACGGCAGCGGCGCGGACGACGCGGACATACCGGACGTCCTGCGGGTGCCGCCGCAGCACGCGGCGCAGCAGGGCATGTCGCTGGCGGGCTCGCTGGTCGGCGCGAGCCAGGCGTCGGTGCACAGTTTGTCGCGACCGCAGACGTGCCGCAGCTCACGGAATCGGCTGGACGGCCCTCTTGTGTCTCTCGGAGGGCATGGTTGGAGTGGTGGTCCGATGGGATCGCGGCCGCAGACGGCTTGCGCTGGATCGACGTTATCGGCGAAGGAGAAGCTCGCGCGGCGGAAGGGCTACAAGGCCCCAAGACCACCAACGGATGGTCTGACTACGTTTTCTCGGGCAGCGCAAGCGAGGTTCAGAACGTAACGTGTGAGTTGTCAATGCGTCAATGGTTCATTTGTCGTCTGCAAGGCTGGTGGACCTGCTGTGACGGAACCGGTTCTGGTCTGGCTCAGGATGAATGTGCTGTTCTTTACTAGGGGTGGATTTGGACTGAGCGCACATCGGTCATGTGCACCTGACCCTCCCTCACAGCAGTGCTTGCTCTTGGCAGGGGATCGCAGGAATAATGTGTACTTTCTCGGGTATGCAGTTGTGTCATACACGCAGATGAACACTGGAGATTGGAATGCTGCGTCAAAGTCGTGGTGAAGCACGGCTGTGCGTACAAGTCAGCAAGGCTTGGCACCATCCATATCTATGTGTCTGGTTGACGCAGTGAAAACATGAAGTTCGGCTCGGGCACGCAAACTTGTTTTGATGTAGCGAATCTGATGCAGGACCCTTTCACTTGGGCACGTGCATTACAGTCAAGTGTGCGGAACGGCACAGAAACACCAAAACGAGGACATGTGACTGCCATGATCGCAGCGTTGGCTCTGCTCACGGTCGAAAGTCATGTTCACCCAAAACATCCTGCATAGCATATGAGAGCCACTGTCTGCGACGCAGCTCTTCTACACCAGTACCCCGTGCACCCAGGTCCGAGGCCAACATAGGTTGGTTGGAGCCAGTCCCGGCAGTTGGGGGCACTGTGGCTGTCAGCTGACAAGCACATTTCTCACTTGCATTTGGAAGCACAGGTCATACGGTGCAAGGCAGCTTGTAAGCTTGTGGTTCGGCCTTGACTGCTAGACTAGCGTCCACTTCTGCTAGGTGTTGTCAGCTTGTGGAAGTGTGTTACACGGAGATCAACACAGAATCCCGGCAGCGCCAAGGGGTAAATCACAAGCCAACCCAAGCACACGACAAAACAACCAACCCAGCAGATCAACCA
>JAUMHO010000006.1:1192597-1205730 GCA_032360965.1 Ulva armoricana
AGCAGTTTCTGTTCAACCCCGTCGCTGAATCCCGCAGGGCAGCGGACAGCGTGATCATCTGAGTATGCAGCAGTGCAACACGATTGCCCCGGTCCTCCACAGCCGGAGGCTTCGGCCTGAATGAGAACAGCTAATGTATAAATTGAAAGGGATCAGGAAATCGGACAGGCCAAATCGCCACCGTAGTCCATGGCGTGTTCGAAACGATCGTCCTTCTCCTCGCGAATCTCCAGACGTCCGTCTGGAGGACATAAAAGAATGGAGCTACTTCAGCAAGAGATCCGAAGGCTGAATGTACATCAAGTGATCTTATGTGGAGCGCACGTGCAGCAGGTAAGCATGCGCACCTGCAACACATCTCTGCCGACAGCGGTGGTAAGACGAAAGACACCCCGAACAGGAACAGCAGATTCGGCCGGTGATTGTTTCAGGATGCTTGCTGATACGCCAATAACGCGCCCCTCCCGCAAACAAACCGCGGCTAAAGACAATAGCCATGTGCTGATTACTGCCAGTGTCGACCGCCGACTTCCAGCAGCGCTCATGACCGCCACGTGACTTTCACAAGCAAGCCTGGTTCAATTCAGGTAAGACTGCGATCGCGCAAATCTTCAGGTTTCAGGGGTCACTGTTCGACGAGGCTGGAGGTGCCACGCGTGTTTGCCGACGCCAGGAGGTTGCAGGACAGCTGTATACATATGACGTAGGTGACACAGGGCATTCAAGCCGGCAATCTCTGCCGATTCAATACGCATGTTGCTAGTATGAGGTAACGGTCGGGAGGATGGCTGTTCGCGGCACTTCAGGTGGGCATCTCACACATATATGTGCGCCAAAGATGTGGCGGCATGACGGTGGGTTTACATAGTATGCATATGTACGTACCTACATTTGGATGCTGTGGCCGGTGCCCGCCTGGGGTTGGTGTGTTGCCTTTCAATGTGGTTTTGTTTACAAAGTAGCGATTAACGTTGCAGCCTGCTGCACAATGTAACGTTAACTCCCTCACCACGAGCGGCAACTTGAAGTTGTGCATCACAGTCTTTATGCATGCGACATGCATGCATGCACGCATGCGCGTGGCGTACCCTGGCCGTGATGGAATCCGCCTCTTGCTGCCATTTTCGTTCTGTTAACGTGCTGTCTGGGATTGTGAGGGACGTAGAGTTTGATTGACTTGAACCAGGGATCGGCTCGCTGGGCAGCCATCATGACCACTCGAGATCTTGGCTGTTGTCAGCACATGCACATGTTGCACATGTGCAAAAGGATGGATTGGCCCACTGTATCTCACTGTTGCAACAAATGAATGACCCCTATGCCCTCGAACATCTGGTGAAGGACGTAAAGACAGTCACGGCCGCACCAGCACAGGCACATGACGCACGCATGTCATCCCGCACCCATAAGACCAACTGGTTGACTTAACAGTCACCCACCCTTCGAGTTCGCCCTCGTATATGAGATCGCAGAGTTTGCGGCCGGGACATGGGCCGATTCTAACAAGATCTTAGGCCACGCGATGCATGACCTATCCACCCTGGGGGGATGGTGGAAGCCTCTTGCCTGTCCTTGATCCCACATCGGGCTGCGGGAAATATATTTATATACGCATACGGCCTGGTCGCCGCATGTGGACGCAGCACAGCTGGATTGGCATCAATGTTTCCACACGACCATTGACCAGTAGCATTGAAAAGCGGAGGGTAGGAACAGATATCGATCGCCTATGATATATTATAGATTTAATATATAATAAATTCCAGACAAACACTTGATCAGATGGTTCTATCAGGGCTGCAAAGCGACACACCCAGCAAGTAGCATCTGAAGGCCAAGAGATCCTTCCCCACAAGTCTAGCAAGTCTGCTGCTGACAATCCCCGATATTTGAGGAGTGGTCAAGAAAAGAGGTGGCATCGTCTCTTCCAGATGTATGCTGGTGTAGGTGTTGACCTGATGTACAAATTAAAATTGATGAATGGAGGTTTTCAGGCTTTCACGACTGCCTGCTAGGTTTAAAGACTGCCTGCGCTGTTTAACAGGGTCTTGAAAACAAACTTGTTTCACTCCTATGTGAACTTGGCTGCCACATTGGTGTACCCTGTGTCCAGCACAGATATGATGTGGATGCAAAGTCCTGCAGCTGGCACCTGCATGACTTGTTGAGCTCAACGTCTGCTGTATCGCATGGGTGAATGAACCATGGTGCAAGTTCATTCCGAATGGACCATGGTGCACAAGTTCGCACAGTCGCCTTGGACACTATAACTGCATAGAATGCCCAATCTCTACTCGTCCGGATCCAGATCAAGCTGACAGATTTTTAGGCCAGGCACGCTGGATGCGCAGGCGCTACCAATTTACCTCCGCCTCACTGTGTGTTTGTGACATTCATGCATGTGATCAGAAGCAACCGGTGACCCGGCTGGTCCGCATGCAGTAAAACAAATATATATATAAAACCAACTCGCGAATCACGCCAAACCCAAGCGGGCATCGGCCACAGCGCCCCTAGGAGCTACTAGTATACGGGGAGAAGTATACGTACAAGTTTCGCATGCAGACTGCAGTGACTGTATGCATTTACATCAATGAGGGTCACGATCACAGGTGCATCACGCAACAGCGTACAGGTCTCGAATCAGCGCTGCAGACCACCCTATCACACAACCTCTGCATATATACGTCCCTCCTGGACACTCCGCCGGTTCGAAACTAGTCCCTGCAATCTGTGCAACGTGCGACATGGTATTTCTGATCATGGTATGTGACATGGTATTTCTGACTGCAGTGACTGTATGCTCTTCATAAGCCTCGCCTGCATGCACCAAAAACAAAGATAGCATGCATGTCGGGATCCCGGAGTCACACGCCAGACTCAAGCGGGCAAGTTCATCATCGGTGTAGGCGCACGCCGGCTTGGCTACATGCCGTTACAATTGTCCCATGGCCAAGTGGTGAGGCTCCGTATGTGTGTATGCATTGAGGCGGTACTTGCTTCTGGAGTTACATGATGAAAAGCGTTGATCGTACAACTGCTCGCAGCCACTCGACAACCGCGGCATCTCCAGCGCAGCCGCAGCTGGCCCAGGTCCGTACGTTCATGGTCAACAAGGGACGCGCCGAAGTGCGCTTGAACCCGTGCGCAGCGCCCTGCAGTTCTCCCCATCTCAACACTCGGCATCAGAGCGGGGCTTCTGGAGTCCACTGCGGGCGCATGGGGCGGGGGTGGGGTGGAGGCCGGCTCAGTCGGTGCGGGCCTCCCAGGCCGTGATCCAGTCTGCGACTGCAGCGATGGCGGCGAAGGCTTGCACGGCGGCGGCCATGTGGGGGTAGGGGTCGAGGCCCACGGCGCCGTGCAGCAGGCGGTCGTCGCGCACCATGTTGAATACCGCTGCATCCGCAATGCCCGGCTTGCCCCCTGCACGGCGAGCCTCTGCTGTGAGCATCATGATGATCAAGGCCGCAGGCACAACTGGAAATGATTGCCATCTGTTCGGTGGATAGTGCGCAGCCAAGCAGGGCCTGGGCTTGTGTGGGAACCGCATGTGTGGGAACCGGTTCCCACACAAACCGCATGGATGTACAAATACATGCGTGCTGCATTCCACGCGCACTGGTATCAACACGTGAGAAGTGCGCTGTAGATTTTGCATGTCCATCAGACCAGAGCAGCTCAGGAATTGGTAGGCGCGGACTTGCGGCCACCGGTGTCTACTGGGACTGCTGCACAATCAAGTCGCGACACAGGGCGCTACGCTGCGCTGGAAAAGGCTTGCACACGACATGATACAGCTTGAGGCTGCATCAAGCGCACAAGCGCAGGGGGGGTGCACCGTAGGCGAGGAAGGGGGAGTCCTTGGCGCTGCGCTGGCTGTAGTACCACTCCATGGCGGCGTACCACTCCTCGCGGCGGCCGAGGTACTGCGCCACCAGCGGCGAGTCGCTGGGGACGTCGAGGAGGGCGGCCCAGGCGTTGCGCCACTCCTGGTACGCATCTGCCGCCGCGTCGTTGTCCCAGTCACTGTCCGCGTCCTCTCCGTACTGCCCAATCTGCAAGTGTGGTTGCGCTAAGACGTGAACACGACGGTACCAGCGCATACCCACTGCGCGTAATGACCTGGAAGTGATGTATGCTTCCCAGGATGGTAGTGGGTGGGGATATCCCCGATCGATGTTGGATCATGAGTGGTTCTCAAACTGCACATGAATGGTATCTAAAGAACCAGGGGGCAGTCGTCTGGCGCGCATCACAGGCGGTGCATGCATACCTGCAATCCCCAGTGCACTCTCTTTTGGCGCACAGCGCACGGCACGGCGAACGTGGCACGAGGAGGTTCGTGAGCACGCGGGTGAACAACTCACCAACAAGACTACCGCATAGAAAATGAATGCCTCTTGCAGGATAGCATGTGGAAAAATCATATATGATAGTTGGAACAGGAGGACAGCGTGGAAGTTTCTGAAAGGTATTTACCCAAGCTTCACCTGTTTTGTGTCCTGCCTCATGTGCAATCACGGTTTCCAGTTCTGCAAGAGGTTGTTACATATATGGTGAGTCCTTAGGTACGTAATGTATAGTATCATGTTTCCTTCGTTGACCATTCCACATGTGGGCACGGGTCTAGGATGGATGCAATCCTCTCTTCGCAAGCTAGCCTGTGGTGGGCTGATGAATCTACTGTGTATTTACAAGACAGAGGCAAGAGGCCAGATCCTACCAGCCTCCGCTCACACCATTCTTCGACTAATTCTGCACCCGTGGGAGTGCTACTTGAAATCAGATGATTCTTGGTCAGTTAAAAGCGTTTTCCTGGCCAAGTATGCCACCGTGGAACTTGCTTGCCTGCCGGCACGCATTACAGCTTCGGGAATTGGTGTGTCCTCATGCACCATGTGCTGAGTCAAATGATTGTGTTCGTTGCATTGACAAGCCTCATAAACTACCAGGTCTGATTGAATGTGCAATCCTGCGGTTCCACAATGTGAGCACGCACCTTTGTGGCGACGTATCGCATCGTAGCGACGTGTTCCGCCCTGTTCTTGCCGTCTACCGTCAGTACTGGCAGGTGTCCCCTCGGGTTCACCTCCTCTTGCACACGCTTCTTCTCGCCACCTGCCCAGGCGCTGAGCTCGATCAAGTCTTCCTCGAAAGGCACATCGTTCGCGAGCATGTAGAACCTGCACGCAAGCGCCAAATGTGATCAATCGCGAGCGTGAGGGCATCAGCTCGAGCTCGGTGCGCATGTGCCCGCTTGCGCTGCAGCACCGGACACAAACGCATGCCGATGTGGCCAATGTTGCTGCAGTGAAGATGTTCCTTGCACCGCACAAGGCCTCGTCAGCCACGTGTACAACACATGCACTCGTACTGGAACGATCCTCACAGGAACATTAATCCGTTCACACCTGAGCGCGCCTCCCCGGCCTCCAACAGGTGCGAGTGGTCTAAGGTTTAAGTACCGGAAAATTGGCGGTTTGGAGAATGCTGTGGCACTCGTCATGGCTATGCGAAGGGCCGATCAATGCAACCTGAGAGCTAGCGCTTGCGTCTGTGGATTGGCGATGGGCGGATGGCAATCTCCTGATGTTTAATAGGATATCGCAACACGAAGGGGCACCACCTTTTATGTATTTCACACTCAGCATGGCTTTGGGAGAATAAAACTCAGTTCAGGGGCAACGAATGCACCTGAATTGTGATGTGGTCAGCAAGAGCACTCGCCGGAGAGTACACCGATGTCGTTACGCATGACCGGATGCACACCGATGTCGTCAGCCGGCACTGCATACTTCTGAACCTACGGAAATTGGACAACATCGTTTCATGATGCCATAACGATTGTCTCCACCGTCGCAAGCCAGACTAGCCTGAGGGGCTCTGTGCACCACTGTGAATCTTCCCAAGCGCCAAATCCGCAGCTGCTACACCTGTGGACCTCTGGAAGACCCTTTGCGTGCACTGACTTGCGCATGACCATCAATGCCTGAGGACTGAGGTATCCTTCATCATCTTGTCAGCTGTAGTAACTGCAAGAAATCCGAGGGCTGTGCTTGCCACATTAAGGACACAGCTAGCATGGCGGCACTGAAGAGGTGACAAAGTATCCTTTGACAGCCTTGGCCGATGTCAAGCATTATGTAGGTACTCCAGGCTAGAGTTGTGCGCTGCCAATTCCGTACACCATTGAAGTATTCGGACCAGCACAGTTCCCCAGATGGCATACCCCGAGAGGGAGGCAGGCACGCATGCTGCAACCGTTGATGGAACGCAGCAACCTCGCTGCAGACTTCCAGGCACCAGGTTGAAGCCATCGGCACATCGTACATACATGCACCACAATGGCAACTGGTGCCAACAGACGTCTAGCCAACTACATTCTTTCTATCTCTGATTCCACCCTGAAATCTGAGGAAGGTCTGATTGCATGTCGGAGCTCATGCGGCAAGCAGTCATGGGTGCTACGGATTGGTACCACGAGCGTTTGAGTAGCATGTTTTTGAATCGCCATGATGATGACCAGCCGAGTCGTCGATGGCACACCATCAGAAGGATGACATCAACATGCAAGCGGCAAAGAAACAGATAAACTCCTTGGTCACACCATGCCAGCCAACTACACTGTTACATGCACGAGATTAAACTAGAAGTCACCTACTCTGCGGGGGATCTACCCCTGCCCATCATTCAGGCGGTTGCTTGGGGGCCTTGCTACGCGTGCCTCAAAGCTCCCACCCCGCCCCCGCCGGAGGCGCTGACGACCCAGGCTATCACCTTGCAACACCAGTCAGACCTCGCCCCTCCAGGCGTTCCATGACGCGCACTCGCACGCGACCGCTCGACACGAGGTGCACCCGATTCTTCCTTTGCGGCTGCGCACGACGCACACGACGCTCACACAGCACCGGCAGGCCCGACCAGGCCCGCCAGAGCAGGCTAGAACGAAACACAGACTGCGGAAACCTGCCCATGGTAGTCACATGCTCAAACGCCATGCCCGTGCCCATCGCCGTACCTCGCTTCAGACCTTGCCAATGCACACGCAGAGAGCGCAGCCACAATAAGAGCCACACTGGAGCGGACATGCGTTATGCACAGCCATGGACACATGAGAGACACCGGCCGCAAGGAGGGCTGTAGAGCGGAGCAGCGGCGGGCTTTCTAGCCAGTACCAACCGCGTGCGCACAAGCTGCGAGGTGTGCCTGGTCTGAGCACGTCACGAGTGCACATCCGACAGGGCCTCACCACCTCCACATTGCGATGCGCACAACCTCCCAAAGCCCCCGCACTGGGTGCTCTCAACCCCAACCCTGCCGCTGCCACAGAATGTGCAGGGCGTGCGGCAAGCCCCAGGTGCTCTCAGCAGCAACCCTCATACAGAGGGTGCCAGGAAGTCGGCTGCTACCTGGTGAGCTCCTGCCCGAAACCAAGTTGGATGCACCCACATCGCCGCACGTCAGTCTCAACACTTCGTGGCTCAAAGCCCGTGCAACGGCATAGGAGGAAGCTGACTGAAACAGAAAACTGGCGCAGCATAGGCGTGGCTAACCAGGCAGACGAAAAGTCGGCATGCGCTGTGGAGCGCGGCAACTGCCCTCGGCGTCCCCAGCACCCTGATGCCCTCGCAACAGAGGGATGCGGCAGGCTGGAACCTTCTCCCTCCTCCCCTTCCCCTCTCGCGCTCTATATACGATTAAATACTACAACTACTGCCAGCGCCAGGCGCTGCGGTCAATCCGCCACAAAACTCCAGCACACCGCGAAAGCATCTCGCGTGTTCAAGACCGGCCCTACTCGATGACACCTATTCTGCATAGCCATGCCAGCACACGCCGCACGGTTTTGTGTTATTTCCAGGATACCAGAACCCAGCGACGGCTTTGGCGGTGGTGCAGGTCGACGCGCAACACACGACCGCTACACGGACGCCTGTGCCGATTGCGCAGGGCCATGGAGCCCCTCTGCCTTCCCCGTCCCTGGTTCCTGAGGCCCACCCGCGCTGTTGTGGGACACGGCTTCATGAAAGTAAAGAGCCCCGGTCTGAGCGGTCACGCCATGTAGGCACGCAGCGTGTGGCGCGCACCAGCTCTGGTGTGTTTGCCGGCGCAGAGGCGTGGAAAATCCTCGTCCAGTTCCGCCTCCTCGCCTGTGCTGCGGACGCGCACAAAGCCAAAGCGCTCGATGGGGGCGTAGGAGAGGCCCGTCGCGTTGGCAAACGCATGGGTGTAGATCTCAGAGTGGATCGGCAGGTGCTTGCACATGTGCGTGGCGAAGAAGCGCCGCCGCTTCCACACCGTCGCCGCGTCCGGCGCAAGCATGTGGAAGCGGTCGTTGATGCCGCGCCACAGCGCAAAGTTTGGAGCGTACACCGTGTCCGGCTGCACATGCACAGAGGGCATCAGGCGGATGCTTGGGTGTCGTCCCGGTGCAAGAACGGATCCAATTGGATAGCCACAGCCTCCGCACAACCGGGCCTAGCTTGTGAAGCTTGTCAACGTGACTGCCTGTCACCCATGGGTGCCAGCTTGTTCCCCTTCCTCAGCCCGTCAGGTGGCAACGCGACCGGCCCATGAACAGGGGCAGGGCTCCATGCAGGCGAGCCTCGCTATGCACACCATGGTTTGGAGGGAGTACTGTGCAGGGTGGGACCCGGGTCTGATGATTCAGTGTATTCAGTTGGAGAGCAGTGGAGGGGACGGGCATGACTCCCGGGTGCGAAGCAGTTCAAAGCGATCGCGCAGTAACTGCATGCATACCCATACATACACATCCTTGAACTCCTGGATGGATATGTGTGCATGCTATGAGTTTGAAGCGCATCATGCCTACGCATACTAAGATGAACCACCTGGATCCCACCCATGAATCGATCACACCATGGACTTGCCGCTTGGCGACCCCCAGGCAGCCAGCCAGGCAAGCATGATGATTCAGAATGGAATGAAGCATAGTCAACAGCATGATGTACAGAGCATGATTCACGAGCATGAACAGCAGATGCAGGTTGCCGTTGGCATGTCAGGCATGAGAGAGCGTGAGGCCAACCCGCAGCATGAAGCTGCGGGCCCGGCCGCACCCGCATGTACTGGCTCACCATGGACAAAGTCATTGCCTGGCCTCCAGTGGGCCTGGATTCAGCTGGCTGCAAGTAGAGCTGTGAGTGCACAAACACTGCGAAGAAACGGCGATGAGGGATCCACAGTGTTGTACATGTGATCACATGGGCCAGGGCCATCACGTGACATGATTGAAATGGTTGCCTGCACTACCAAGATTGAATGGTGGCAAGCAGAAGGCAACTGACAAGCCAGGTGTGTGCTTGTCAACCACTGTATGCTTGTCAACCAATAGCGGTTGATATGGCACTGTCTTCGTCCCAGCAAAGCTCCCACATCTGGATATTCTCATCTTGAAGCCGATGCCCATGAGTGTAGCCATGCTCAGATGACACCAATCTGAGCTGTTGTGAGCAGTGCACCTCAGGCTGGATTCGGCCGCGGTGCTGTGATGGTTCACCACCAAGCACAGGAGTCCGTTGCACTGACAACACGTTGCACGGGCGGATGAATGAAAGAGGGGTGGACAGGCAATGTGTAGCTGGAGAGCGGCTCACCTGGATGTTGTGGATCATTGAGGCCGGGAACGGGCAGGTGAACTTGACATCAGGTCTCGCAAACAGTACAGCAGAATACTTGCGATCGGGGTGGTGCTTCTCCCATAATTTTCCGACCTCGTAGATGCTATTCAACTGCGCCAGCATGTTGCGGACGTTCGACTTCTGGATCCACTCCGGGTCGCTCCTCCAGCCAGTGCCATGGTGAACGCAACGGTTGATCTTGCCCCTGCAGCAGTCAATGGTAATGAGCGCTTTCTGGGAGTCTACACAGCCAATGGTCGAAGTCTGGCAAGCTAGAAGTCTGAGAAGAATGAGAGTTAATCTGCCAGGCGTAGCAGCGATGTTAATCTGTATACGGGTGTTCCATGACCTGAACCAGAAATACACACTCTGTGGAATGAAAAATCTGTCCATGAAATGCACAAAGCTATACAGATCCATGCATAGAGCCTGATTAGATACTTGCGGCGAACGGACAGTGTGCAGCAGGCCTCGATTATGAACATTGCTAGCACTAGCGCGTGGTGTGCAACACTGTCCCACCACATTCAGCACTGGCTTTGGTTGTGCTATTCTTGACACACACAGAAAAGGATGTTTCGGAAAACAGACGGAGGTGTCGAGATCAGGACAGGATACAATGTCCCGGTGGCAAAGCCGCGCAGCGGATCAGCTGGCGTGGAGCCGGTATTATGACACTGCGTCAGCCAGGACATCAGAGCGCGGCAGGCTAAATAGAGACGACGTGGATCATGCAGAAAGCTGACTTAACACAAAAAATTATAAGTTACAAATGGCTTGCATAGGCTGTGAATGAGTTACGGGCAAATCCGGGGGCCGGAGAGACGAGTCGACATCGAGGAACATCAAGCGGAGACATCCTACGAATGCACGCAAAGAAACGGGTTTTCTGGACAGAGCGAAACTGTTTTTGAACGCCCCCGTCATCAATCCATGGTGTCAAGTACACGGGCGACGCACAGCGCGCCGTGCGTGCCACCTGCTGTGTCAACCAGTACACTGCAAGCATCCGGTCCCATGAGAGATCGGGACGCACTTAACCTCCGCCACAAATGCATCCTGAGATGTCAGTGAATGATCGTAAGGCTCTAGCATATGCCACTGGTCGGTGTCTAGGTCATCGTCTTCACCCGTTCGCCCATTTGTCAGATGCGTGACGTCGTTGTATGTGTGCAGAAAAACATCTACTTCAAACCCCTGTTCATTGAGTTTATTTATCAGATTCTCTCGGATTGACGGAAGGGTGTGGTTCAAAGACCGTGTGAGGCCGAAGAAACAGAGCGCCACTCGCTGAACAGGGCTATCCGCTGGTGGCACCGGACTCTGATCAACCGACAGCAGCTGCAGGCCACTTGAGTTCACGTAGACTGCGGTTGCTGACTCCTTAGACGGATACGCTACGTATAACAACAACAACAGGGCGGGGATCAGGCAAAGGAGCCACAGCTTCGCGTTCCTAGCCGGAGCAGGCAACCTGCTCAGCTCCACCGGAGATGCGCTACCCTTTTGCTCGAGAGCCCTGGCGTAAGAAGATTGTCTCTTCAGCACCATGTTGCCACAGTAATGTCACAGATGCGGAAGCTCTGCACCGTTCGCTTGCCTATAAAGATCAGGGCGCTCTGATAGCTGAACACAGACAGAGGTTTGATTGGTTTATTTCAATGACGTTTTGCCTAAGTGAAAGTTTGATCATGCGCGCAGGCCCGACTGCACCAAACATCTGTTCATGCGTGGCTTGTAGGGCACCTACTGATTAGGTTGAAAGTGTGCGAGCGAAACTGCACGGATGCACATTCCCTTTGCACTGTCGTATGAGACCCGACAAGAAAGGTGACATATTCTACAGCCCAGATGTACCTGTTCGCTTGGTGACGTTTCGTTGGGCAACGAGTTTTGCGTGCACCTGATCGACATCTCTATGAGGTACTGTCGTCAGCAGCTGTGATGCACCATGGCCACCTGCGCTCTGTGATGTCTGAAGTGAACCAGGGGTGCACGGCTAAATACGGTTCACAATCCACAAATCCCGAAACGCATGTATCAGTGGTATACTTTATGTCAGCATTTCAATTTGTGTTAAGATGTGCATGCTTCTTGAGGCCATCGCCATTGAAGCGCTGTGCTGAAGAAAGTGGACCTGCAGGCATCAGCTGCGCCGTCCGTCATCAGCGATCGGGTTTGGAGGATCTGTCAAACTTGTGTGCTTGATCAACCACCTCCGCAATGTCGGGAACAAACCGGACAGAAGCCCACATGCATACCGGTGTGTGCGGCCGATGTCAGGCATGTGTAATACTGGTTCCGGCTTTCAAACTCCATTCACAAGTTTGACGTCAGCCTGTTATGAGACGCGAAGCAGACCTATGCCGGACACCGATGACCTTTCCGTATAGTCCCCATACGCCACCCAGCGAGATGGCATCCGCAACATGTCTCCTGACATAAATCGGGGCACACCTAAGTAAGGCTATCCATTCGATTCAGATCATATCGTGCACCACTCCCAGCAGGCCTGCACACGCTTACTGAGCAAGCAAAAAACTATTTTGTGTGGACATGTGTAGCTACATGCACTTCAGCCTGCTCAAACATGATTAAAGGCCGGATTTCCTACCAGGCCAGCACATGTGCCGCTTACCGGCATTAGCCACTTTTAAGGTGTTGCGTTCATAGTGGCATTGAGCAATAATGGCGAGTAATGAATGGACGGACAGGGGATAAGCGGACAACCAAACAAGGGAGCCAAGGGAATCACAGGGGATTCAGATGGGTTTCAAAACTGAGCGCGGGGTGTCTGCACCCATACGTGATGCAGGGAGGGGCTAAGTCTCTGACTTTTGGTGTTTCCTGAGCAGTGCAATCTGGCAACGCCAAAGAGGCAGCGTAGGCATCGGGTTGGTGGGAGTGTGATGTAGGCGCGGCAGGCATTCGCCCTCCATGGGTCTGTTCAGGAGTCCGCATTAATGCGAATGTCCGTCTCAGCTTGCGCACCTTTCACTCAACAAACCCCTTGCTGCTTTTAAGCCACATAATTATTTGCAACAGTTCCCAGACCAACCAACTAGCCAATTTGCATGGAGTAGGAAAACATAGGTAGATCTCACGATAACATTCATGCTGTACCATGGGCAACATGTCAGTGGCCACACAATGGCTTCTATCACAGGGCGGCACACATGTTGTTACAAAAGAGTACAAGGGCAAACCCACGAAGTGGACCAAGTCATGGAATCAGACAACAGCAGCATAGGCTCATCGCTAGCCACTTTCACCCACACACAGAAGCTGCAACTGCAAAGCACACAAACAGCGAGCGTGCTACAGTGACACTACAGTACACCACCTCGAGTCGGCAACACAGGCACATCCAGTCGGGCGTCGTAGTGCCTGCCCTGCTCCCGAGAGATCACGAGGTCACTCTTGCGATACATCTCAGCATTGCCCCTCTGGACCGCCACTGACAGCAGCTGCATCGCCCAGCGCACGAATGCG
>JAUMHO010000006.1:1206586-1228911 GCA_032360965.1 Ulva armoricana
AGTGTATAGTGGTAATGCCAAGGCAGAAAAAGCACGGCTGGCTGAACTACACTCAATGGCCCAGGCTGAAAGCCACGTTTGACAATGCAGACCATAGGTGTACCCCAGTATGCAAGCTGAGCAGCAAGGCCAGCGGTTACATCTGGGTGCCTGGCAATAACATGAAGGCGACACCACTTCGCATTGCATCACCCCAGTCACACACACCAGCATCTCGCTACCTCAGCTAGCAAGCGTGGTCTGTCACTGCACCCAAGCGAACACCGCACAAGGCACCAGCACTGCGTGTATCGTCACACGCCATGTAAACAAACAGTCCCTGCACACTCAAGCCCAGTCACAGCAGCAAGCGTACCGAAACCACCCAGCCGTAGCCAGGTCGGACCCGCAGCTCCTGTTTTACACGGAGCAGCACAATCTCAGCACCAATTTTCGCATGTGCACGGTGGGCCCCTCCATCAGCCTCCACACCCGCTCGGCGTTGCATCCTTCTAGCAACATTCCCCAGTTCGCGACACTGTTGTCTACAGCAACCACTGCACCCGCGCCGAGCCTCAGCGTTGCAGGCTGCAGGGGAATCAGAGACCCCAGGCACACGCAGGGTAGTTCCCCGTCGCGGCGTCTACCGCCGGTACCCCCGGTCACGGTCCCCTCGGTCGTCGTACCGACTCCGTTTGGAATCGCGCTCCCCAAAGCCACCGCCAGCAGCGCCACCACTGCCGGCGCCGGCGCCGCCGGGAGGGCCCCGGCGTTCGCGGTCGCCGTAGTCGCGCTGGCGGTCGCCGTACCGGTCGTCACCCCGGTCGCGCTTCGGGCCGCCGTAGCCCCGATCGTCGCTGCGTGGCGGACCGCGGCCACGGTCTCCATCTTTATAGCCGCCCATGCCCCACTCTGACCCCCGCTGCGGCCCGCGGTCGCCGTAGCCGCCCCCCGACGACCGCGGCGGTCCACCGTACCGATCGGACCGGTCGCGCTCCGCACGCGCTCCGTACCGGTCCTCCCGTGGGCCCCCGTACCTCTCCCGCTCCCGGGTATCGTCCCGAGCGCCGTTCTCTGGCCGTGGCCTGCACCACGTACCGCCGTCATGCACGTACCGATACAAACAGGCGCGCCGCCACAGGCCCACGCAGCATGCGCGGTTAAACCTCACATGTAATGGCACCCATCCCCGGCACCCAGGCACACAGCCGCTTTGCTGACCGCTTTCACAGCTACTTTCTGTGACACTGGGTTACGCGCATCGCACAGCACAGAACACGTCCGGAGTCAGAGCTGCATGGAGCTGCTCATCTGTTGCTTACTCCCTTTAGTGTGTCGTGGACCATGCAGCGGTAACAGTGTCTCGCCGCAATGGGTGACTCGCAGGATGGCGCGCCGTGCTGCTGTGGTGCTTCTGTCCCCTTTCGCGATTCCGCGCCATTGTACCATTTTCCATGTAGCACAGCACAGCACGCGCAATGAGAACTGACATGCTGCCGCAACACCGCAGGTGCATGGCCGACACCGCCTCCGACAATCCCTGGCTGTCGGCAAACGAGTGCACGCGGCATGTGGAGCAGGATCTGCATTGCATCCGCACAGCATGCATGTCCCTGAAATCCCCCGGGTGGCTGCCACACACTGCGGCCCCACTGGCCGAGCTGAAACTGGTTACGCTCAGTGTGTTAACAGCAACAACAAAATATACATTCTCCGATCTTCGTGGAAGGTACACCGCGAAATGCGGACGGGTTGCGGAGATGATGCTCAGAAACATGCGCATGCTGGCAGCGCTCCCTTGATCTGAGTGCCCATCACACATGCTCAAGTTCACAGAAACTCAGGCTGTGGCATACACTGCTTGAGCCCGGGTCTTGATATACGTTCAGGAGAGTCCAGGTAGTACTATGAATATGAGCTGCGCGTCCGGGCCAAAACGCAAAACCCGCGGCAAGACACGACACCCCCTCAGTCCATAACAAATTGCAGAAACACCCTAAACATCCATCACTGAACCAGCCAACTGACAAGTGGTCCAAATGGTTCAGTCCTTTGCACAGTGGCGGTCCCCGGGCAGCAACGGTGTTCGCAGAAACCGAATGGCGGTGGATGTATGAAAGCAGAGCGTGCGTGTGGTCCGCGTATGACATGCGTTGGACTTAGCGCCACCGGAGCACACACACGACAAGCCACACATACGCATGGGCGTTGCGGCAGCCAGCAGGCGCACCTGCTGCGGTCGTCGCGGAACCTCGAATCCATCGGCGGCCCTCTCCGGTCGCGATCCCCATAGCCGCCGGCTGCCGGTGGTGGGCCGGGCATGCGGCCGGGGGGTGGCCCGGGGCCCGGGCCGGGCCCGGGGCCGGTCCCGGCCCCCTTCTTTGCCTTCTTCGGCTTGTCCAGCCGCGACTGCCCTCCGGTGCCGCCGCCCAGCCGCATCGGGCGCCTGCATATCGTGCTGCAGCATGAGCAGCCAGCGCGCCGGCCGAGGCCGGGCATGCTGAGCAAGCAGGATATACGACAAGCACAGCGGGCGTACCAGTCAGTCACAGTGCGGCCTCGCTCCACATCGACGACGCTCCAGCGCTCTGAGCCGCCGATTTTGACAAATCCGTCTGGCGGGTACGCCTTGTAGGCCGTCTTCATGTCGCCAGCGTGCTGGAACTCGATGAATGCATAGCCCCTACTCTTGCCGGCATGGTCCCGCACCAGCTTCATCGACCGGATGGGGCCATGCTTCTCAAACTCAGTGTACAGTTCACTCTCGGTCGTGGCAAAGTCCAGCCGGGAGACAAAGAGTGTTCTCATAGCGTCCGTGTCAGCTGCGTTGGGGTCTGACTTTGGATCATACGCCGCTTTTGCCGCCTCTACCTCTGCTGTATGATTCAGTTCGCGATCTTTCTCCTTTACTTCCCGCCTGCGCAAGCAGCCTGATCTCATACGGCTGCCGTTCCACGGCAGGAATCGGGTATGCAGCGCATGGGGTTGGTCAGGAATGTTCAGCCTCGAGTGTACGCTTTGAGCAAAAAGGTAGCGCCACAAGCACACAACACACAAGAAATACTAGGGCTGATGGCATCAGCTGTGAGTTCCTATGCCGCTTGGCCAGGCAATTGGTGTGGATAGCACATGCAGCCATGGTTGCACGGTATGGTATTGACAGCAAACGTCCAGCATGCCAGGAACACTGAATGGATATGCGTGGATTCAAAATCATGCCATCATCTTCAACGCAGCTGCTACTTGTGAAGCATGAAGTGCAGGGCCTGCATCAGCAATCCTGGCTCTGTACACAGGCTGGACCTCGCATCATTGTGGTGTATGATGCTGAGGTTCAGCAACTGCAAGCAGAGTTGAGCCACACCTGCTGCTTGGAGCGTTGGTGACAGGAAGAAACATGTGCAACACAAGCAGCGTTGTGTGGTTCTACGTCAAGGGAAGTTGCGATGCCACTTCACACAAGCTCAAGGTTTGCAGCCCAGCCCAGAGGACGCTGAATCGGGCATGACTAAACACGACGATAGGAAACGATGATGTGCTGCACGGAAAAGGATTCGTAGAGCACCTCTCTTGGATGCTGGGCTCGTCTATACTGACTTGGACATGATACTCTTTATTTCTAAACTTCCGATCTTCCTTCTGAGCAATTTCTGACCTCGCAGGCTGATACTCCGGATCATCCTGATCAGGAAAATGACCTACATAGCCCGCTAGGCCGAGAAGAGGCAGGACTGGAGGTTTCTTGTCGATTGGTGGCTTGTACTCCAGGTCTTGTCGGGGATCGAAGAGCTCCAGCACAGTCTTCGGGAGCCCCGACTTCGAAATTGCCATATTGACACGCTCATGGTGACTGAACATGGTTGAGCCGTGCTGAACGCAAGTGCAAGAGCCCTACGGCGTCGCGCGATCAAGCAAAAGCCTAGTCTATCTACGACTGCGCAAGCACATTCAACTACGTAGCTAATGAATCAACATTGTATGCATGCTTAAAGTCGTGTACAAATCTGCAAGGCTGGCCACTGTATTTCTGTCGCCAACACAGCGAATGGATGCGGACTTTGGTTTGACCACACGCACTGCCAGTACGATCATGTTTCGGAAAACTGTCAGACTTTGCAGTGTATCGTAGCCGGGCTGCGTGCTGGACAGTAGACTGCGTTTTCAAGGCTACAAGTGCGCCTGGATATCGGGGTTCGGCGAGGAGAGCAGGAGACGAGTGAAGCCACCCAGAACTGTGCGCCCATAATTGTAACCACTAGCAATCCATTACAAGTTTGTCACGCTGTGCTGTGCAAAGCCATGCGTGTTCCCTTACGCATACAATCCTATGGCTGCGCTCTAAGGCCATAAGGCAGCATCTGCAACGCACAAGCAGGTCGTACCACGGTTTGCAGCTATCAGGCAATAGAGTGTCATGACACGATTTGCATGTGCTCGTCTGCACATGCAGTTGGCGATGAAAATATTAGATTGCCCCCTTGGTACCGGTGGGCGGGCCGCCCGTCCAGTCCAACACTCGCCTTCGCACGTGATCATGCAAGCCTTCTTGAATCAATCATGAAATGGAAACGTTTGTCATTGGCGGCAGTAGCAATGCTAACTGAATCTCAGCGTGATCATATCTACGCTGGTGCCATTCAAAACTCTTCAATGAGAACACGACGCCCACAGGCACAACTGCATCGAAAACAAATATGTGTACGATGCTTTACGATTCAGAAAATCGCCTGCTCGCGTGACCTGGCGTTGTCAGCAATGTACAAGCGCCCGTCACCGCCCAACTGGAGACGACGATGCCATCCTGCCAAGGCCAGGGCACACAACAGCACGGGATAAAGGTTGAAGGTTTCATCGCGTTCATGCTCATGTAACTCGATGGACTGCGTTGCGCTCGATGCCAGTGCTTTCACAGCATAGCTTGCGGGGGTATGTTTCGACCTCGACTGGCACGAGCGTTTCAACTGGACTTGATGTTGTTGACTCCTGCAGCACAAGGATATCATCTCATGCCGCGTGAGAGTAAGGCTTTCGCGAACCTGTGCTTACAGCATCGACTTCGTACGGGCCTGCTATCGCGTTAACTCTGACGTCAACCCGTGATCACTCCGCACCGCGGCTTTTTCGGCTTCCAGCACCTACGGCGATGACCCAATAATTGGCGCTCCTGCTCTTGGTGTGTCCCCGATGTGGCGTTCAACCCTTCCCCAAACAGGCACACGCATACGCCTCATTGTTATTTCGCGAGGTCTGCAAGAAGTTCTACTAAGCTTCATGCGCCTGTTGCGTTGGTTGGTTCGACTACCTGGCATGTGCGCGTCTGACCGGGAAGGAGTTCATGTTCTGTCAGCTTGTGCTGGCCACTAGTGCCCCTCTCGGAGGAAGATATGCCACCAAAACGTCCTAAGAGAAAAGCTGCTATTGAAGCTACCGCGCGTTTTGGAGCCGACAGAAATCGTAACACAAGGAGAGGAGCACAGCGGGTCACGCCCCCAGCCGACGCCACCCCCAGCGAAAAGCCGGAGGACGCGCCTGAGCAACAAGTCGAAGACGCTAATCTCGGTATGAAGGCCGAGGAAGGCCACACCGAGCCAGAGGACGGCAAGGCTGCCAACGAGGAACGACCAAACGAAGGCGAGGCCAGCACAGCACCGGTACCGGAAAAGGTTTGTTTTGTGTTTAGTTTTTGTTTCTATTCGCTGTGATCGTGACTCCTCCCGCGGGTTTGGTCGTGTGCGCATGATCACACGCCTATTCCGATCGACTATCTGCTGTGCAGGTCTCCGTGGGAGGTTCACCAGAATACTATGTTGAAAGGAAGCTTGGTAAAGGTGGGTTTGGGCAAGTATACGTTGGCAGACGGGTTGTTGCTGTTAAAGACACGGAGCTAAAGGATGGGCCGAACGCAAACGTGGTACGTGCACGCGATGAACCAGTTTTCTACGCAACTGTCATGTTTCAGTACGTAGCCGGACGTACGAGCTTGCCTCGTGTGTGCTAGGCCGTCCCGGGGGGTCTGACCGAACGGTGCCGGCACAGGTGGCTCTGAAGTTTGAGCATAAGAACAGTAAAGGATGTAACTTTGGACCTCCCTACGAGTGGTCAGTGTACTCGTATGTCCCCTCCTTCTGTGTTTTGTTTGAAAATAGTTGGTGTGCTTCAGACGAGTGAGATGGTGAATATGCTTGTAGGTCTCTGAGTGCTGTACATGGCATCCCCAAGGTGCACTTCAAGGGAAAGCACAAAGAATACTACATCATGGTATGCTCCTGGATCCGTCGACGAGGTACATAGCACATCCCGTTTTCTTGTCTTGCGGTGGTTGTCCACTTCTGTTGCCTACCACACATGGAGCTGCCAGCCAGTCCAATCGCTTCAAATTTTTTGGTGCCTCTGAAAATGTGCTCTTCATAATGTCACAGCGCAGGTGATGGATGTTCTGGGACCATCGCTATGGGATGTGTGGAACTCACAAGGTCAAATCATGTCCTCCGAAATGGTGGCTTGCATCGCTGTCGAGGCAGTGCACATCCTGAAGGATCTCCACTCCAAAGGATACGTGCATGGGGACGTCAAGCCAGAGAACTTCCTGCTAGGACAGCCCGGCACCGCCAATGAGAAGAAGTTGTTCTTGGTGGACCTGGGCCTAGGTGAGCACACCCCCCGCCACAGTCAGATGGGGCCAATCACTGCCCTGTGCTTCTGTGCCCCCATTTCGTCACTCACATTCCCTGTACACGTGCACCTCGGCAGTCTCTGCCGCCTGTGTGCGATCTGCCTGTGTGCACAACGTCCAGTGGCAGAAGTATCCACCGGTGCCCGCCTGTACTCGCCATGAGGTCTTTCGTGCCCGCCCTCTGCCCAGCTCTTGAGCTTGAGTACGGGTCCATGCAGCTACGCGGTGGAAGGACTTTGTGTGCAGCACACACGTCGAGTATGACCAGCGCCCGGATGTCTTCCGAGGCACCGTGCGGTACGCCAGTGTGCATGCGCACCTGGGCCGCACCGCATCACGCCGGGACGATCTTGAATCGCTGGCATACACACTGCTCTTCCTGCTCAAGGGCCGCCTGCCGTGGCAGGGGTACCAGGGAGACAACAAAGGCTTCCTCGTCTGCAAGAAGAAGATGGCCACCAGTGCAGACATGCTCTGCCGTTACACCCACCAGGCGTTCCGCCAGGTGTGCTCCCCATGCCTGATTCCACATGTATGAGTCCCCATGCATAAGTTCCACTCTTCAAGCTGCACGCCTGATTCCCACTTGCCCCCCTGTGCCTGATTTGCACTAGCATGTTTTCGCATCTCCCCAGGATGTGTCCATATGGCAAGAGGGCAAAGCGCAGCGCTGTCAGCTACCTTTGTTGCCCTTCATGAATGGAAATAGACCGTCACGGACACTCATGCCGCTGTTGAGGTATGTTGAATTGATGAGCACAGGCCATGAGAGCCGTCTGGCTCTCTTATATGTTGCTCTTACACTGCACAGTCCACATCAGGGGCGTGTCCTCATGCAGTTCACGGAGGCTGTTGTCAACCTCAAATTCGACGAGGAGCCGAAGTACGAGGCGTACATCCGTCTGTTTGAGGGCCTCTGTGGGCCGCGCAATCAGCGGCCGATCCAGACCCTCAACGTTGTGCAAAAGGTCGGCACGAAACGCCCACGTGATCCGAATGATGAAATTTTCCTTGACTCCACAGGTGCACCGAAGAAGAAGGTGGGCCCTCCTCCCCCTGTTGATCTGCACAACACGACAACCTCGTTGCAGCACCTTGCTGTGTCTCAGTACACCAGTCGGATTGATCATCGCAAGGTCCCCTTGACCAGCTTCCTGCAGAGCATGGTGCTGTCACCACAAAGACCAGGGACCGTGACAGCGGCCTGGCGAAGGCCGACCTACAGCCACCTGTGACTGTGAATGTGAAATCAACGGCCTCTGGCTGCAATTACAGGTGAGGTTGGGTCTGCCGGCGACTCAGTGGATCACTGTGTACAACGCTCACCGGCCCATGAAGCAGCGGTACCATTACAACGTCGCCAACGTCCGGGTGGAGCAACACGTCGTCAAAGGCAACGACGACGGCCTCTACATCTCGAGTGTCGCCTGCTGCCAGGTGCGGCCGCTGCGCCACCATCTCTGAGTTGAATAACAAACGTCGAGGGACAACAATTCAGTCGCATGTTGAGTGACATACATTCAGTTGTCGAACCCAGGCTGGTCAGCTGCAGAGGTTGACATGTGGCTCATGCCAGGGATTTGCTTTCCCTGACATGGCGCGCCCAGCAATTGGTCTGTGTGTGCCGTTTGCAGCCTTGGGTCACCTTTGCCTCCACACCAGACTGTCACCGGAGCACGAGCAGGTTCGCATGCATCACGAGTCAAAAGTGTGTGCATGCACGCCTCGCCGCTGCGCTAGACGGTGCCCATGCCCGCGTCACGTTGAGCATGAAGATGCCCATGCCACAGTGCGGCTGCCAGCACACCAGCCACATGAGCTTGCGTTCAGATGCATACACTTTGCGGGATCGGACACGTTTAACCATTTGACTGTTACCAGATTGACTGTGTTTTGGATTGGGCTTACAGGCGTTGTTTTTAATCGCTTTAGTGATCAGCGTCCTATTGGCTGGAGAGCTTACGATACTATTTATCGATCTACTAAAACTTACTTTTGCTGCTGGTATGGAAAAAAATTTGGCGTTATGTGTGCCTTGTACAGATTGTGCGTCGCTGCTGCTGAAAGCGCTATTGGTTTAGCTCGTATAATTATTAACAGGAGTATGCACCCCCCTGCCCGGCAGGCCAGATTCCAACCTGCTGCACGTCGGCTGGCATGTTGTTGTGTGTTTCTAGCTGCAGTGGTTAGCGCATTTTCCGAGCACGCACAGCACAGTAGCACCGTCAGGGCTTCCAGGACTGTTTTCCGCCAGATCATCCCAACACGTGACCATGTCGGTGAACAAGAGGATGGTGCAGGAGCTATGGGCGCTGATCATGGACGCTGGCACTGCGTACACGGCGCAGACGTACAACCTGACAGCGCAGTTCCTGCCAAAGGAATGGATCATGGAGAAGTGGGAGGAGGGCTTCTACATCACCGCGATGGCTGGCAGCAACTCCGGATGGTCGCTCGTCGCGATGAGCAAGGGCACGCCCTACACCCAGCAGTCCTACAAGGTGAGCACTCCCACAAGTGACACCTACATCATCCTGGGGCCTGGAGGCACCGTGGCTGCAGTCAGTGCCGGCAAACCCCCGTGACTACATCTTTTCCCATGTTTCCTCCCCATTTCTTCTCCTCTCCCCTGTAGACATGGTACTAGCTTTTGCGTATGCCTCGCATCGGTTAGGCAGGAGGCCTATTGGGCTTGGGACCTGGCTTGGCGGTGTCCTTCAGACGGAGGCTTCTTGCCCTTCCGAACGTTCAGAAACCATCCAGGAGCACGAGGTCGCAGCGCATCGGTTGTTAGGCCGTGCACACCGCACTGAGATCGACTGTGTGACGCTGCGTGAGTATGTGGCTGATAGCGGATGTGCATGATTTGCAGGTGTCTGACTCGTTCCCATTCAAGTGGATCAACAAGAAATGGAAGGAGGGCTTCCATGTGACCAGCATGGCAACGAGTCACCTCCGGTGGGCGGTCGTGATGAGCCGCAATGCGGGCTTCATCGACCAGTGCGTCGAACTCGACTTCCAATATCCAAGTGAGGGCATACACCGGCGCTGGGATGGCGGGTTCCGCATTACATCGTGTGCATCAACACCCGATCAGGTGAGATGCAGACTCTCCTCATCTACCTCAACCTTGATGTATAGACTGTGTGACCATGTGTGTGCAGCATGTGGGTGGTGCACAGGAGGCCTACTATCGACCCGGGTGACAAGTTCAGATCCGCGTGCTTGGTTACACTGGGCTCCATCTACTGTTTGTGAATGTCTCCGGAAGTGCTCCAGATAGCCTTGGGTGCGGGGGGGGGGGGGTATTCAAGCTACGGCAGTCGCTATACTGACAGCATCTGTCTGCTCTTGCAGACAGCGCTGATACTCAGCATACCAAGACGCCGGCCAGTGGACGAAACTCAGGAGACTCTCCGCACAAGCGCCTTTCCGTCAACACACATCAAAGAGAAGTGGGCCAAGAACCTCTACATTGGGGGTATTACCTATGGCCGCACAGTGAGCTAGGTGTCTGGCCGATGCTGTGTGTAGACATGTATGTGTTGTTCCCATCAACCCTTGTCAAGGGGTGATGTGGTACATGGCATTATGGGATGCCATGGTCTGGACCTTCGCAATGAATGGTGAGTGCTGCATGAGCAAGTGCAAAGGTTCGTGGTATTGAAGAGGAGGCGCCCTGTCACAATTGCTTGCTCCAGAGATGCTGTGTCCGTGGGTTGCAGAAGGCTGGTGTACAGATATATGTTTCCTCAGAGAATTGTATACCTGCATGGCAGTTTGGTGTCGCTGCTTTCTTGTGCCTGCTGTTCAGTTTATAGCTTCTCCACTTGCACATAGCTTGGTTGTCTATTGATATCACATGCTCATGAAGTCAAGCTGGTAGTTGTAATGGTATGGAAAACATGGTCATAAGGTCATCAAGTCCCCTGTAACAACCCGGGACATAGACATAAAACTCACCCTGAAATCAGATGGTGAACAGTATGATGGACCAAATGACCAGTGTCACACCAAAACACCCTCAGTGTGCCAGGACTTAACAGCATTCCATAACAGTAGTGGACATACTAGATCTCCTACAGATCAATTTCAGAATCACATTTGAAATACAGTACAGTGAAGACACAAATGCACATCCTGTGGCCATGGCCACGCTGTGTCCACGGACTTACAATATTCGAATCCAAAAGCATATGTGTTTAACCTTCAAAGGATGGCTTGTTTGTAATCAGATAGTCAGCCAGGAACTGGAATGGGTCATCGGGCTTGGTGCGGACAAGCTCTCGCATTCCCTTCCTGAGAGTGGGTACCACTGAGTCCTCCAAGTATTCTCGCACCCTTTCACGTCCTGCATGGTGGTGGTTGCAATCCAATTGTGAACATCAAGAGATCCAACATCCTGGCTGAAATGGTCCACCACATGACCAAAATTGCACATGGCCCTGGCACAGACCATACCTCGCATTGTCTCTGTCTTACCACAAGAACGGTCTTTTGCACCACCCTTGTCATCCTTGCTATGAACGGCTGCAATCGGAGAAGATGCAGCACTGTCTCCCTCCAAACATTCCTCATGTATAGACACAACCTCGAGGTCTGCACGTGTTTCCATGGAACAGTCCACTGCTCGTTTAGGGGTTTCAGGATCCACATCCGCCACAACAGGTGCAGTTCCATCAGCTGCCACAGGAACAGGAGGCGATTCAGACGCTATCTCTTGCGTTGAGTCCGCCTCTGGAGCGGGAGCATCACTATTTGTGGCAGCATCAGCTCCTGCAGAGCTGTCCTCCTTCTCATCTATCTTTGTGGCATCTTCTGTAGCGACTGTTGACTTGTCAGTCTCTGCTGTAAGACCCTCATCTGTTGCTTGATCAGAGGCAACATCCACAGCTCCAGGCTGGACTTCTGGCGCTTGTTCAGTAGAAGTATGCCCAATTCTTTCATCTGCCTGGGTAGTTGACACCTCCTCTGTTGTTGCAGATTCCGTTGGAGCGTCCTCCTGATACTCTTGTTTGATCTCGTCAACACCTGGTACAGGCTCATCAGCGGTAGCAGTATTGGCAGGGGCAGTATCCACCATGGGAGCAGCCTGCTCTTCAGCAACAAGGTTGTCAGTTGTCCCTGCTTCATCCATGACTGTGGCGTTTTCTGTAACAGTAGGCTCCTCTGTGACGGCAGCTTCGGTTGTGACAGCAGCCTCCTCTGTGACGGCAGCGTCGGTTGTGGCAGCAGGCTTGTCTATGACAGCAGCGTCGGTGGTGACAGGAGGAGACGACACCTCCTCCGCGACGGCAGCGTCGGCAGCACCTTCAACTGTAACAGAAGCTTCCTCTGACACGACAGCTCTGTCTGTAATAGCAGCTTCACCTGCGGCAACATTATCCTGCTCTGTGACAGCAGCTCCGTCGTCCACTACATCCTGTGGCGATGCTGCGGAATTATCTGCAGGTTGTGGCAATGGCTCAGTGGCTGCCTCCTCTGCAGTTCCTGAACTGACAGCTGTATCATCCTGTGGGGCTGCAACTTCAGCTGTAGCAGGTTCTGGGGCAGACTCAGCTGGACCGGCTTCAGCGGTGTCAGCGAAGATTCCAGCGGTGTCAGCAATATCATGTTCAGCAAGCGGCTCAGCAACTGGAACCTCAGAGCTTCCAGCCGCTGCTTCTTCTGGAAGCGCTGTTGATGTGTCGTTCTCAGAATCAGGGCTTTGTTTAGCCTCTGCATCTTGGGTAACTTCAGTGACTGCACCTGCCTCTGCCCTGGCCCCGTCCCCATCACCTGTTTCATCTATTGGAGACTCTGCGACTGCATGGTGAGCGGACACTATCTCACACATCCCACAAAAACGACAGCAAAATCATGCTGATGGACCTCAGCACGCATATAAAGTTAACAAGAGGTTAATTCTGTGCGCGAGGAATGCTAGATGTAGCGCTAGATCTATACACAATATGAGTCGTGTTGATAACAGAAGTTCGCACCAGGCGCCTCCTCTGCGACTGCAGCTACCGAACCATCGTTAACAGCTGGAACTGGTGTGCTGCCTTCCATCTTGGCTTCATCTGCCAGTGGCTCCTGAGGTGCGACCTTAGCTGGAGACGACTCGGGCGCAGTCTCGGCGCCTGTGGCAGGTGCATCCGGAATGTCGGCTTCCGACTATAGCAAATATCGAAGTACTTAGTAGAGCATCTTCGTGGAGACGGGCACAAGTGTGTGCAGAGCTCAGTACATTCTCAAAGTGAATGACACACGGACATGCAAACCACACATATAGTGCTGCATCCATAGCCACGCAAACTGAGCAACTCCTACATTTTTACGTGGACATATCAGCATGGTGGTCCAGAATGCTTCATGCAGTCCCGAACTTTGACCGAACGAGGAGAACAAAACTCAATAGGCCCGACACTGGAACCAAAAAAAGTTCATGCCTAACCACTCATAATCACATATCAAACTCTCTGTAGTTATGTGATATGCGCCGGTGTGATCTACAAAAGATTGCTGGTTCGTCGGGCTTCGATGAAGGCTGGCCAGGAAGAAAATCAGAACTAGAATCTACGTTGGATGAAATGAAAAATATCCAAAAACAGGTGTAATAAACGATAACAGGGACGTAGGTATGTCAAGTAAATTTTCCTCCAGAGCAGTGCGCACCATATTCTCCACAGCACAAATTAATAGCGATGCCAAGAGAGAAGCGCAACAGACCGACGTCCGTGAACACAATGCGATCACATGTGCTTTGTGCAGCCCATATAGGCTGCTGCAATGCGATTTTCCCCCGGACGTGTGTTTGTTGACTGCGCGCCTCTCAGTGTGCCCTATCGCCACGCTTGTTTGCATGACGATCAGCAACGCACGGAACATATTATGATAGAGGAGTGAAGAGCTGAAGCTCAACCATTACCAGTGTGTCTTGCGGGCCATGCCATTTATCAAGCACACACGCATGTGGTATTAAACAGAACATTGACACACGTGGCTGGGATGGCAGCGCTATGAATCATGCCTTTTCTTCTGCAGCCCTCCGCAACTCAGTCGACGAAATATCAGATCTGAATGCATCCTCTTCAATTCCGTCGAATTTCACGCCAACGTGCTGCAAGACTTCAGGCATATTGATATCTCCCAGCCCCAGAAAGCGGCCTGTATTCCCGTCTACGCGCCCACCAACGATGAACCCACATCCTACGGCATGAAGAGCAGCAAAATCAGCAGCCATACGTGCTTCCGAATCTCCATAATACTTTGGCATGACGATCCTAACAGCTGTGTCATAGCCAAGCACAAACTGTGCCCCTTGAAACAATTGTGCTTTCAAGGTATACAATGAGGCATCCGTCAAAACAACCGTTATCCCTTGCTCTTGAAAGGGCTCCAAGCGTTTGGAGATCTCTTCGACAGAGATGGCTCCTTTGTCTGCATTTCTGACACAGAGCTCGAACATGCATGGTGCATCACCTCCCACAGCTCGATCTGCTGCAGCAAGCAGCTCCCTGCGCAACAGATGCAAGCTCAGGCAGGGGAAGATGCCAGCCAAGGTACACAACAAAACCTTCACCATGCACTGTGTTGTGTCACAATGAATATATGCGCTCTCAATTCCCATCATACGCAAGGTTTTGAAAGCCATGTAGCTGTTCCTGAGGATGCTATTGCTTGCAAGTCAAGTATCAGAATGGCAAAATGGCAAAGCCATACCGACATCTCGGCTCACTGTGCTCGGATTCCATACCTGTGACCAGCATGCAGGGGGTTGAAGGAGCCTGGTAGAATGAGTGTTCCTCTCCTTGGGGCGTCCACAACAACATGACGATCATCTGGGGGCCCAGAATACTCTACACAGCGTACCTTGCCATCCAGCAGTGCTTGGATGGGATCTTCACAGGCAACGGTGCCTGTCTCAATGATATCTGCTTCTGTTGTGTTAAGCAGAGATGGCCAGGCTGGGATGTCTCCCACATGGACACCACAGTGAAATGCAGCCACAGAGAGCACAGCATCACTACACACAGCTTCCTCTTCAGCCCTTGTACGGGCATTCTTCTCCAGTATAATATCGTATGTGGAAATTGATCGTTCTGTGTGACAGGCAATGTGTATACGGTGATCTCCTTGCTTGTCTTTCACCTGTATGCAGTCCCGCAGTCAAGACGGTGCTTTCGGGCAACGAAGCCTGCAAACTGCAAATGACACAGCGGTTGCGGACATCAGTGCCACGCACTGTGCTTATACCAAGCACTCCAGATGCAGTGGCGGTGCAGGGTTACTGTATCGCCTGTGTGACAGTGACGGAGTGTACCGCACGGGCGCAGACACGAGTTCTGATTGCGATAAAACAAAATGGGCCTTGTAGGCCTGATTGCGGTGCCAGCTATCATCTTGCATCACGGAGCAGTGCACTGGAACACAAACAAACCACTCGAGCATTATGCCAGACCCAAATGGGCACCGACCGCAGCCCCCGCTGGTATGTGCGGACACGCTCAGCAGGAGACCTGGGAACGGGCTGTCACAATTCCGCATGGGTGTAAGCACGCTGGACAATGAAGCATGATGATGCGGCTGTAACTTTCAAAGAAGGGACTGGCACACCGTGCGCAGAGCAGCAGTGCAAGACATCCCAAGTATGGGAACGCCTGGAGGTGTGAGATGTGATGCACGTTGATATGCTCGTTTGGCCATGAGAATTGCAGATTCCTGGCTGCAAAATGAGGTGACTTCCTGACCCAACAGCTCCTGTGTGGCGTCCATTGCATATGGTACTCGCGCCTCAAGGACTGTGGCAGATGCTCCCGGAACCACAAGCATGTCACTGATTGCCTGCACAAAAGAGGCAGTAATTTTGGGGAAGGTCATGATTTGTTTTGGTTGAACCATAGAATGGGGGAAGTAAGATGCACTTTCGCTTTTGCCCTAGCTGGGCCCCTCCGGCTGATGAGCTGGCAAGCACCCGATTACTCATAGAACGGAATCACGCACATGTGAGCCACCACCAGTGACGAAAAGCACAAGTTTAGTTTGCGTGCTGTGCAGTTTCTCCACCAAGGCGCTTATATTCACTTCACCTTTGGCCATGCCTGGACTCCTGTTTACCGCATCTGCGCGATCACGCAACGCATGCACTCCCAGCCAAGCAGATCTTCGGTCAGGCTGTCGTCGGCTATGCGGAAGAGAGTGTACAACGGTGTAGCGTATACTCTGAAACGAGCTACCTAGAATTGCGCGGATGCGCATGGGTCAAGAACAAGCAAGCATGACGGAGGTGACAAAAAAGGCTGGTACACAAGCCCCAACACCCTTTAACGCGTTACTGGAAATCTGCATGTGGTTAAACGTTGGCGACGCTCACGAATGGCAGCGGGAATCGATGACCTGTGCAACCATGCAAAATCAATTTATGCACACACTGCTTTGCGGCATGAGGACCTACGTGAGATTTACCAGATCTGATCTATTGCTTTGTTCAACTGTAACGCGTAGTATATCAGCTTCATAACGGTAGATCACAGCGACGCAAGCCAATAAACAGCTAGTGGTGATCAGTGCACTCGGCCGTGCTCGGGCGACGTCGGCTGTCTGAGAAGCATTCCCGGCTAAATCATAGAGCAGGCCAGAAATTTTGGTATTGGGCACTTGTCACAGATTCATGGCCTCATGTATCCGAGGCCACTCATCTATTGCGGGTACCGGTCATTTCGAATTGTGTGAAGTGCAACAGTGGTGCTCGGTGCCGGTGTTCACAAACATTCCCGGGCTCCAGGTCACTTCATTTTTATCTGAAGCAAGAGAAATATTGTAAGCATGTTAGCATTTACAGCCACACAACAGAGTAGGTTGGAATGCTTGTGGCACGATCGCGCACTACTCCAAACCGCCTGACTTGGAGTACCATGGGCCCAGGCAGCTGAGGGTTCACGAAAGCATGTGAAACTGATTTTGATCAGCTCCGTGGGGCCCGGGGCATCGAACCCGATGTTTGCAGCTGCAGCTAGTTGCCTGTGATCACTGGGAAGCCGTCAACATTGCATCCTTGGTGACTCGACGCATCATATTAGTATACCACTTTCAAGCGTATGTTGTGTACTGGTGTGACGAGATTTTACTGAAAGTGCAGTCGCGCACCTCGTTATGCGTGATGAGGTTGCAACCATGAAAACGAGGCTGCATGTGTGTCGAAGGTGTCGTCCACATGCACTCGCCTTTAACATGTCAAAAGCTCACACAATATGACTCTACGACTCAGTACATTATATATTTTACGAGTTGAATTGCTGAAGCCGATGATCAAAGGCATTCCAAGTACTGTTGCATTCTCCATCCCACAAGATCCCGTGGCTCGCTATTCACGCAGGTTACAGAGAGCGCGTAGTTGCAGGTAGAATGGCATCCTGCAAACACAATTCCCATGCTAAATGTATCTCCCTACGTAGATTTACACTTCGCTGCTCGCCCAGAACGGTGATGCTTAGGCCCCGAACAAGTCCTGTCGCATGCACCGCTGACTCTTCGCAGGCTCAATCAAGCAAAGTACGAAATCATGAAGGCAGGGGCAAGCCAGAATGCATTATGATGCAAGGTGGGTTATCTGTGACCGTCCCTCTGTGTGTCAAACGGTGTTGTGAATTCTGCACACACAGACAGGCGCAAAAGCACAAAAGCATGGTGAAGGAGCTATAGTAGACGTTAATTCTGGCCGTAGACGGCTAAGAGTTACAAGCTCCCCAACGAAGCGACAACGTGAATTCAAATCGTTCCAAGTTGTCTTGCTGAACGATCGTAAAGCTGTACATGGGCTACTCCAAGAGGCGTTGCTTGTTGCAGGCTTTGGATGGGACAGCTGTGATAAGGGAGGATGGTATAAGATTCTTTCAGGCCAGGTGGACGACATACAGGTACGTCCACGAACGACGGATAATGCTCATGGACGCTAATGCAGGCACGCAAATACCGCCGAGGCTATGCAAATCAGACCCACGACGATGTTATGCTGTTGATAGGCGTATCTTTGCGCTTGGGCATCTCGTTGCATTGGCGCCGTCTGATCCCGAATCTGGGCATCTGCAACACGCCTTTGCCACGTAAGCAGACATGGCTCTGTTCGAGAGCTTCCGTGGTTGGTTGTACACATTCCAGATTGAAGCGAGACACCCATGGCTCATTTCAAGCTTAAATTCTATGGTCAGGACACAATCCATTGCAATGCACACATGCTGTGCAATTGTATTGCAAGCATTCACTGGCACTTGAGCTGGCAAACACACGTTGCAGGCTTTGGGTGTGACACAGCTGTGGCTCCCGCCTCCATCCAACTCAGTATCCAAGCAGGGGTATCTCCCTGGCCAGCTGTATGACCTAGACACGCCGTACGGCTCAAAGGAGGAGCTGAAGGCGCTGCTCAGCCAACTCAAGGAGGCCAACATCTCCAGCCTCGCAGACATTGTCATCAACCACCGCTGTGCAGACGAGCAAGACGAGAAGGGCCGCTGGAACAAGTTTGCGTATGCTCCGCCACCCCTCTCGGCAGCCCCCTTCGTCCCGATTTGCCTCTCCAATTTGGTATTACGCGATGCTGTTCCGCATGCAATTCAGTAACTGGATGTGTTGTGGCACGACTCCCATGCGATGTGTGTGTTTGTGTGTGTTAAAAAAAAAGTTAAGACATCTTGTGAATATGGCCAATTTAATGCGGCGATCGGCCAGAGTCCCTACTGGTAGGGATGGAGAGAGAGGACGCAAATGACATCCCACTGTCAACTTCTGCATAGGCTCTCCGTGCTTTGAACACCACTGCTGCACGCAAATGCGGACATAGGTTGCACAAATGTTGGGCACAAGGAAGCGCTGATCGCACCAGCAGTTTGCGGGCTGATTTGCAAGCAAGTTGACGCACATAGTCCATGGATGCAGCATGCGGCCAAGGCACAGTGCAACTGTCATCACTGCGCCTCCCGTGTTTGGGGTGCCTGCTTTCATGAATGATCACCCACTTGGAGCATACCGCGGTGCCCACACCGGGAAACGCTGGAGTGGTTG
The DNA here is from genome assembly GCA_032360965.1 of Ulva armoricana. Taxonomy (NCBI): domain Eukaryota; kingdom Viridiplantae; phylum Chlorophyta; class Ulvophyceae; order Ulvales; family Ulvaceae; genus Ulva; species Ulva armoricana. Next base: position 1,225,278 of record JAUMHO010000006.1, read on the forward strand.
TGCAGGGACAAGGTGGAACACCCGGGCCGGTCGATTGCGTGGGGCCGGTGGGCCATCGTTGGGGATCAAGAGGATGGCTTTGGCGGGCAGGGAAGTAGCGACAGCGGCGCCGGCTTTGAGCCCGCGCCTGACCTGGACCACGCGAACGAGGAGGTCCGGGAGAGCCTCAAAGACTGGCTGCGGTGGCTGAACACCGAGATTGGATTCTCCGGGTGGCGCCTGGACTACGTCAAGGTGATTCACGACTGTGCCGGAAGCCTGTGTAGGCAGTTTCGGGCGTCACTTCTGACACCGACGCCGCATATGCCCATGCTGCGTGCTTTGCATCCTTTGGCGAGGCGGAAATACCTAGTATGCATGCTGTGGTGAGGCATCCCAGTGGACACGCGTGCTTGGTATGCATGCTGTGGTGAGGCGTCGTCTGTCGTGTGCCGTCGTACGGATTGCTTTTGCTTTGTGTGGATCTGCTCTACCTGGGAGAGGTTGGCCCTTTTGCTGCGGGTAATACCCGCCAGGTATCGTGGTGCTCCCTGGTGTCCCTGCTGTCTTCGTCCGTTGGGTGCCTCAGACGGGGCGAGTCTTGGTTTTCTGGCGACGTGGCCAGAAGTGCAGTGACCTCACTGGGTGGCGCACCGCATGCGAGCAGTCCAATGGCCGCAGTTTCAGTCATGCCATGTGGCTCATGCGCGACAGTGCAGCTGTGATCACAGTGCCGATTTCTGCAGAAACCCGAGTACACAGATGTGTGTGGGTTTGGAACGTTCCGCTTCTGCTCCATGCATGCCGCACCCTGGCCACCAACGCGCCTGCGCGCCGTTGCCCAACGCTTTTGTGCGCCCGTGCGGTGCAGCGACCCCCGCCCCTTCCCCACGCTTCCAGTGTCTGTGAAGGGCTGCACGAGCCTGCTGCATCCTCCGATTCGAATCCGTGCACTCTCGAGCCGAGGGAACAGATGCTGTGCAATTGGCCTGGGCAGGGGCGAGAGGTGTGACGTGGTGCGCAGGGCTTCGCGGCCAGGTACGCGAAGGAGTATGTGGCGGACACCGTTGGCCCAGAGGCGCCGGTCGTTGGGGAGTTCTGGGCCGACTTGAACTGGAACGGCAGCGCCCTTGACGGCAACCAGGACGGCGCGAGGCAGGCGCTCATCAACTACCTCGACTCCGCTGAGGGCATGTTCTCCATGTTCGACTTCCCCACCAAGGGCATCCTGCAGGTGCGCAGCCGAGCCAGTCCCGCGTATCGTCCCAGCCTGGAAGCTGCGCCGAGAAGGCTTTGACCTGGGCGGGAACCAAAATTCTGATTTCGGGTTTTGGCATTTCGGATCCAGATGCCCAACCCTGGTGTTGACTGGGCCTCCGGACGAGGGCTGGGGGTGGACCGCGGTCAGTACATCATGAGAGGCTGAGAGGTTGTGTGATGCTGGCCGTGTCTCGAAAGCGAGGCGGTGTCGGGCAGCTGTGAATGCCGCATGTTCTGTGGTGGATGCGCAGGCAGAGTGCTGAAATATCTGAAGTACCGGGTACGGCGAGTGCATGTGCGCCGTCACCGTGCTGCACGACCACAATGATATGACCTTCCTTGCTGCATGCCTCTGAGAGTCCGTTGCCGATGTACGTTGCTATGCCTGCGCTGTTTCACGGGCAGGAGGCAGTGCGCCCCTGTGGAGGTTGGCCATGTGGCAGTTTAGTCGAGCGCATGCAGTGGAAGCATCCGCCATGGCGCCGTCAGCTACGGCCAAGAGCGGGTTGGCAGGCCTGTTTGGTGCATCTGCAGGAGGCGGTGCGCAACACAGAGTACTGGCGGCTGAAAGATAGCAGTGGCAAAGCGACCGGGTTGCTCGGCTGGTGGCCGAGCCGGGCGGTGACCTTCCTCGACAACCACGATACCGGTGCGCCGCGGACTCATATGCTGTGGTCTCCCAGCATGCACAGCACTCACGGTATCCATTGGCCGTACTCAGCTGACAGCCCCGGGCCGCGGCGTCCTAGCACAAGCCATGCGTATCCGCGCTCGTGCCACGCACCGCTGCATGCCTGCCTCTTGCACTGCTCTCAGTGTTTTGAGCTGTGCAAGGCTACAGGGAGGTTCTGGCTGGTCTGATCACGTCAGCGGGAACATGAGGTGGGTAGCAGGCCATGCAACAGTTCGTGGAACGTTGCATGCGTGTGACAGCCTGTGGAGCACTGCGTGCCTGCAGGTAGCACACAGCAGCACTGGCCGTTCCCGAAGGACAAGGTCATGACGGGGTATGCGTACATCCTCACACACCCGGGGGTGCCATGCTTATTATATGACCACGTCTTCTCCTGGAAGTTGCGGGACGAGATAAAGCTCCTCATTGAGCTGCGGAGGCGCGCCGCAATCCACCGTCGGAGCAAACTCGAAATTCTTTGCGCTGAGGACGACATGTGCGCCGCTAGACCCCATCCGCCAAGCCACAGTATGAAATGCAATGGTCACTGTGCATAGCACGCGTCGGGCGTTTGAACGGTGGTGACGCATTGCAGCGCACGTTGCTCTCCGGATTATCGCAACAACTGCGAGTTTGATGCACTGGTGGACGTCCTGTTCGCTACTCAGCGTCTGGCTGTGACGCCGGGGACTCTCACCTGTCTAGTTTTTAGCTGTACGCAGGCAATGAACACGCAACAGGTGTCACGGGAAGTCTGCTGAAACATAGTTGCCATGTATGCAGGTACGTGGCCCGGATTGACAACAAGGTCACAGTCAAGCTCGGGCCCCGGTATGACATGGGGTCCCACTTGCCCCCAAAGGACGACGGCTGGCAGATGGCCGCCAGCGGTTGCGACTTTGCCATCTGGGAGCGCGACTCTGCATAATACAGCCGCCTTGCGCTGGCCGGCTGCACACACCACCGCCGTCCTCTGCGGCGGCAGGTGCCACGACTGGTGGGCAGGCCTATGAGGGGGCGTGTGTTCCACGCGGTCCAGGAGACCCGGTGGTGCAACAGTAGTGACATTCCGCCATGATGAGGTCAGGGCGGGGCATGTCTGGAAGCATGCATGAGCCAGTGTGAGGCGGCGGGATTCCCACTGCATGTATGTGTCCGTGTCTTCGCATTGCTGGGCGCAGGCGGCCACACTGCCATCGCTGCCGGTGCATGCATGGTCGCGCTGGATGGGCTGTTCGCCAACAGGGTGGCAGGGGCCGTACCTCGCTGCGGCTGCTGTGCGACTTCCTGCTTGTGCTGAAGCGTGTCATGCATTGTCGCGTGCATAGGAGTCTGTGTATGCCCTGGGCGTCAGCATGTGGAGGGCAGGACAGCTGAGCTGCGGAGGGTCGCATGGGATAGTGCTGCAGCTGAGTGGGAGTAGAGATGGCGGTTGAGTGCGCTGTGCACACGGAGGTGCTGCTGTGCTATGTAACTGTATTATCCGTATGTATTAACCGGGCGGTCATGTTCACAGACCTTGACCTGCGCATGCTGTCGGCGCACGAGTACTGCCGTATTGCACATGCCAGGCAGTACGTACGAGCGTCTGCTGGGGCGGACCGGGCGTCGACTCTTCAACGTCATGACCCCTGCGTTGGTGAACATGAATGTGAACTACCAGCTGCGACGTCACCGGACTTCATGGGGGCAGCAACGTTGCTTGGTCTGGGACCCCGCGAC
>JAUMHO010000006.1:1229011-1241877 GCA_032360965.1 Ulva armoricana
AGGTGTTTCCCCCGCCCTGTTCTGACTTGTTGGATGTGGTTGACGCATCCGTCCTACCCGCCCCTACTAGTAGGGGCACTGTGGCCGATGCCCGCTTGGGTTTGGCGTGATATCCGAGTTGTCTTTTTTTTTCTTTTCTTTTTTTGAGGTCAGACTTTAGTTGGTCTGCACTGGATAAGAAACAGTGTTGCCATGCACTCAAACTGTGTGCACAAGTTTGGCTTGCATTTTGTGAGAGGACCTGGTATCACCTGGAACGACGGATCACTAAGAATTCAGAGCTGGGTTTGAGTTGAGCTGGCAGAACTCCCCTCAGACTGTACAGTCAACCGTGTGAATCCTTTGCAGCTTGCTATGCTGAATGTGTGGCCATTACCATGGCACAATGAGATGTGGTGTGGTGCGTGGTGTGGCGTTGTGCTGTGCAGCCCCGGGCTGTGGGGCAGGTGTGAACCCAACAGGCAGCTGATACTTGGCACTGAAGCTAAAACTTGTGCTGAGCCTGGTTGTATGGCCCCTTTCCTGGGTGACTACAAACACCTGGTAGCGCCTCAGGACCTGGAAGCCCCCAAATCTATACATTAGTATCATGTACTCGCAGGATAGCCCACTGGAGCGCATACCACAGTCACTGTGCCAGGATCCAAACTTCCCACCACCTCGAGCAGGAATGCTGGTGGCCCTTTCCCCCTGCAGCTGCTACCCCGTGAGCGACCCCTTCATTGCACGCGACTGGTGGTGCACCAAAAACAACAAAACACAACTCGGGTATCACGCCACACCCAAGCGGGCATCGGCCACAGCGCCCGTACTAGTACGGGCGGGGAGGGGGGATGCGGCAACCACATCCAACAGGTCAGAACAGGGCGGGGGAAACTCATCGGCTGGGAGGGGGGGCGGGAGACACGTGAGCCCCGAGCGGAGAAAGGACCAGTCCGCCAGGCAGATGCAACACGCGCCAGCAGGACCCCGTAAGTCAAATGTTGACAGCAGGGAGCCCAGGCATGTGGCCACACACACTGACGACGCAAGAAGGAAGGCAGCGACAAGTGAGCCACAGAGGCAGCGGGCCCACATTGACGCAACAGCATCAAGCGCCAGGACACGGTTCAGGAGGAAGGGCAGTGTACACACCGCGGCAACGCCGCAGGAGGTGCCACCATCCGGGAGCGCGCGTTTGACAACCGCAAGCGCATCAGGGTCCACCCCAGTGGCCCGCAGGAGGTCAAGGCGCAGGCATTGTAATGCCAACCAAGATTCTAGAATGCAACACAAAGACCTGTACACCAGTTGGCAGCGTCCACGCGGGGCAAGACTCCAGCACCAGGCTCCCTGTATGCAGGCGCACGACAGCCACAGGAAGCGCTCACATCCCCAACTGCATCCGGGCCGGCGGGCTGCTGCACATGTGGCTAGTTCCCGCCTGGGGCTGGAGCGGCGCCCCACATTATGTCCTCTTTCAGCCGAGGATCTACCGGCAGCTGGCCTACCGCAGATGCTCCCCAAGTGCGATGGGGGTCATGTCGGCTTGCGCCCCATGAATAGGCTGCATAAGTACTCCCATCGGCTGCGCTCTCGTCGACGGCCATCCCGCACGGCTACGGCGCCTCTCGAGTGAACAGATGTATTTGCATGCATTGGATTTTTGCATCCATACTGCTCTCAGACCTGCCGCACGGCCCGTGCAGCTCCATCTGACGAGCCGACCAGCGCACAAAGCTGAAGGCCTTCTCCCGCCTCGGTCTCCCGCCGAGTGTGTACACCGAGGTCGCCTCGCCGGGGTCCAGGCGGGCCCGGCGCGGCCCCAGCAGCCTGTGCGCCATCGCGCGCGCAGCTTACCCGGCATCATATGCATGTGGAGACGCCGAGATGCTGCGACGCCGGCGCCAACCCGTGCAGAACGATTTCCGCCTTGGCATATGGATCAAACAGAGCACATGTTGCGGGGTCACGGTTGGCATAGCTGTTCGCAGGGCCAAGACCTAGAGCATGTTCCGGTATCCTTGTGCGGGGGTGAGGTGGCCAATGGCTGCTTGGGGCGGCCATGATTCTCAATTTTCTATTTCTTGCAATGGTTCTCTGGGCCCTGAATTTCAGGCCTGCCCCCCTCCCCCCCCCCGTTAGAGCAGGGATTTCGGGCATCGCTCGATGGAGTCAAGCTGCACCAGGTGGTGTTGGGCTGGGCGTTGTCAAGCCAATGTGTCAGGACAGCGAGCAACGGTGTTGCGCAATCGGTGGGCGATCGGGGTCTTTGACACAAGGAACCATAATTGCTGGGGTTGGTTTGTAGCACTTGTCCGTGGATGTACACCTCCCAACGCCAGTTTGCAGAGGCCACTTCAGCCTGGTTCTCTCGATCCGCATTGCTGGAAAATAAATCATGGCACGTATCGATAAAGCATATGGCCCTCCTACAAATCAATATTAATAGCAGGGCAAGGTGCTTTACACCTTCCACACCCAGGGATCCTAGTATTGTTGGGATTGATTTGCAAGGCTGTGCCCCAACAAATGGTTGCACACGTGGAACACTCATGGCTGCAGCACTCACGACCATCACATTGCAAAGCGTGCCGCTGTAGAACAGCTGGCCATGAGTGATTGGGTCCTTTTATCTCAGACAAGGATGTAGTGGTAATGTACATACATCGGCATGCATGCACCTGACCAGTGTGACACACACCTGGAATTTAAACTTCAGCAGGACAACAAACACATCATCATGTCATCCCCAATCCCGCTGTTTGCCTGTGGCTTGCATGACCCATGTTTATGGGTGAACTGTCCACTGTCCTTGTGTGCTTTTTGTAATAGTGCTTCTTTGTAACAACAGCCTTTACACTGTGGATGTACACAGTGGACCACCAGATGCATTGAATTTGTTGTCCCAGGGCATGTGCACAAGCTCCAGTACCACACATGCATGGCGCACATGCATGGCGCTGCATACAATGGTTCTGCCACTACTGTATGTATGCAAGGATCTAGAACAGCCTTACAGCAAGCCTAACACAGAGTAATGTGGTCTCCAAGCATGTGTACACGTTCTCTCACATTACAGCAGAGGGCATGCAGATGATATTGTGATCCCAGAGCATGTGGTCCCACATGTGGACATCATATGCATGAGTACATGGATGTCTGCATGAGTACACGGACTGCATTACAGCCAAGGGCATGCAGATGATTGACACCCCAATAGGACCTGCTTTTGCTCCCACAGGGCTGAGCCGAGGTACAGTGGAGCTGAGCTCACAGTGTGCCTCGAACATTTCTCAGGCCCTGGCCAGGCCTTGTAATACCCTGCCATGCATGTGGAGTGATATGTGGAGTGATACATATGTGGAGTGATACAGCATGTATACTTACAAAATGGAGAATGACACAAGCAGACAAGTAAGTCAAGAACACCAGTATACTGATTGATTAGAAACATGGCGAACATAATGCCCATGGCACCTGTGGCTCTGTCCACATGGGCTGATCATGATGAGGAGGCTGCTTCTGATGGTGTGGCCTCAGAATGCAGAGCTGCAGGTCGAAAGTTTTGAAAGTTTTGTTTCGTGGGTGTGCAAGGACTGCAAACTGAGCAATGGCGGAGAGGCCTTCTGAGTGACCGCTGCCTTGATAGTACAGAAAAATTCACCCACCCCCCGGCTAGGAGGAGTACTCCTCGTGGCACGCTAGAGCTACATGGCATCCACAGTGTCTGCTGGATCAAATGCTAGGGCCGCATTGCAAGAGTTGGACCCACCGTTGGGTTAATATGGATTTGCAGGCTCAACACAGCCCAACCGGCCAGGTATCAGCCAGGTGACTGATACCAGTTGCATGTAGTATCACAGTACCGGATGTTGCAATTAATTGCAAGTTACAGTGTTGTAATCCCAGTTACCAGAGGTCAAGCCAGGCTGGTGGACTTGCCATGCATGCACAAACTGCTTGCAGTGTGAGGACCTTGCCATGGCTTGTGCTGGGTGCACTGGGTGCACCCAGGCGGAAGCAGTGTTGCATGCTGTTTTCCTGGTGCCTCTATCTCAGTTGATGTCGCGTTGGTGTGTCTTGCCCCTTTCCTCCTTGACCCCGCCGGTGCCCTGGGCCGTCACCCCCCTGGCGTTGTCAAGAATCAACTTAATTCTTGAATGCCTGCGTCTGGTTGCGGCGTTCCTGATGGGTGTCTCCAGTGTTGTGTGCACTAGTGCACCGAGCTCGGCAGCCTCTTCCTGCACCGGTGTTGCGTGTTTGCCCGATTGCTCTGCCCTGAATTCGTGGCTTCGCTGTGTGGTGCCCCTACCTGCTGCCACCCCTGTGGTTATTGCCGGTTCTAGATCTGATGATGCCCCTTCGAGATCTGCTCCCGTGCTACACCTGTCCGCCCCTACCGGCAGGGGTGCTGTGGCCGATGCCCAGTTGTGTTTGGCGTGATGTCTGGTTTCTTTTTTATACATATTTTTAGCGATCAGAGATAACGAATTCGAATGCAAAATTTTGGGATAACCTCTCTGGGGTGTGTGCGAACGTATGATCGGGGCGCATAAGAACTGCACAGCACCTCTGTTGGTACAGAGGTTAGGTGCTGGACAGGGAGCCAGGGCCAATGCTAAGCTTCAGCTGAAGCTTGAGCATCGTTCTTGAATCCATTCTAAGCCACTCATCCATCCACCAGGCATGAGCTGCATGAGCTGCTAATGCGTTTAACGTCTACACCACATCACACATGCCAGGAATAGCTGCAGCCGAAGCAAATTCAGGGTTCGTTGGGTCGGAAACTCCAACTGAAAATCCAGCTGCAGCTGGGGCTTCAAGGCTACAAGTTCAAACTTCTGCTCTAAGCCGGTCAGGGCATCATGCTGTTGGCTGCTCTGGCTTTGACGAGGTTAACAAAATTTGCCAGTGCGAGATACAGGCAGACGTGTTGAGATCTCTCCAAGGCTGATGATGGTGGCGCTGCTTGCTTGATGGCGTTGGATTCCTGCTCCAGACGGGACGGGCCCGGGTGGACAGGTAGTCACACTAGTTTGTCTTCGCTACCAAGCTGTCGTGAGCCGCACGGAATGAAAAGATCAGACAATGTGCATATGTGTCCGTACAATGACTTCTGTGGGTCAGGCAGGCCGGCGGCGAGGGACGTGTTCCAGGTGATCGTGAAAACAGGTGAAGCGCACGCACATGTACAAGCATGGCTGTGATACATTCCGCGCCAGCGCAAGCTGGTATCAACATAGCCTATGGAAGAAATGATTCGTCCCTCCGTGTTGAGTCATGCGATCGACGAAACATCCTAGCGTAAGGAAAACGTCCTTTGGCCAGGTGCACTATGGTGGCACTGTGTTCCAATTGGGAGGGGTCTGTCTGACAACGCCTACCGGCACACTCAGAATTGAATCAGATGCTACGTGTCTTGTAGTTCTCTGATTCCCATTGTGACCATGTTCCCATCGTGCCTAGCATGTGCAAGCACGATCCAGTCGGTTCAGTTGGTTTGCGTTGCACTGGCCTTGCTTGCCAGTGTGCATTGTTGACATGTAGGTATTGAAAGTGGTACTGATGTACATGAGAAATCCACGCTCTTGCAGTTTTCGGGTAGGACTTCCTGAACGCCGTCGAACAAGTTGAAGGTCATCGTTATTAATACTCTAGAACAACCGTGGGATAAGGGTGCGGTCGGAGGTGTGCAGCCACAGGGCGGACGCCATGTCCTGAGTTTACGCATGTGAAACCAGCTCCTGAAAGCTGGCCAGCACAGCAAGTCAGCGGCATGCAAGTTGCGGCCTTGCGGCCGCCAGGGGTTGACGCTCGCTGTGGGCAGAAACCGCCAGGGCGTCATCAATCGGGCGCTCCGCGTGGATGTAGCACTGTCAGGGAAGGCTTGTGGTCATATGCCTAATTGGTAGATGGTCGGTCGGGGCACGTATGTAACGACCACGAAGCAGTTGGCCGCCGGCGTAGAGCAGTTGTAGATGCGCGGGCCGCGCGCGCAGAACATTCTGCCTTCACAACATACGGCAAAGTCGCCTGGCTTCAGCAACACGCAGCCATAATTGAAAGAACAAGAGATTGACTTCCTGTTGTGATTCCGGCACGCTGCAGCGTCGCGGCCTGAACCAGTTCGAAACCGATGCAACTGTGCATGGCTGACGTCGAACGATCGGCGTGAGGTCCCGACACGTCAGCCTCAATCAGTGCGGAATCTCTTAGTCAGCCGCCATGCATGCAGGACCAACTTACAGATGTTGACCTTGGTCCACTTTGTGGGTTTGCCCTTGTACTCTTTTGTAACTACAGATGTATCCGCGAGACAGCCGTGCGAAACGAGCTCGCTCCAACAGGACTGATACCCGAGCTGGACCTCATGGCGCTTGGGATAGCAATTCGGCTGAGATCAGCCAGACGCTGACGTCATATTGCCGCCGGCTGTCTTGCGAAGTCGAGTGCTGTGCACTCGTGAAGCAGCCCGAGGCGGTGAGGGGTGAGGGGGTGACGCGCACGATTGAGCCGGCGCGACATCTGGATGCGGCCATGACGATATCTCTTCTTCAAAGGCGATCACGTACAGTCGTCACGTACTGTCCAAAGCCTCGATGACGTACAGTGTCTGGTAATTCAACCCTTCCGGACGTAGCAGGCGACCCGTTAATGCAGTGTTCTTCATTCTCGCAAAGGCTTTCCGTGTGGCGCCGTCTACATGGACCCACCGCCGGGCACACGGGGGCTTGCAAACCCTGTGGCGGACCGCCTAAAGTGCAGAAAAAGAAATCTTCGTTCAGTCTCGCATACGCTTTGCGCACAGTTCATGCCTTGTGCGAGCCTGCTTCGTGATTCGACCTGTCTCGCATGCGGGCTATCACACACTTCAAGACAGACCGCTGCACGTGCTCCAAGGGCTGCGCGCATACGCAGAGATCAATAGGATCCCGTGCGCAACTTCGGAGCACGGCAAGCAGTAGTCCACACGCACATGCGGAACCGAAATATGCATTGAAAACAGCCGACACGTCGGCCTATCTCCCCGCCTTGCTTGGCACGGACTGGACATGTTTCATAATCGGTTCTCAAGGACTAGTCAACTTGCAGGTGGTAGTGCGCATCGGTGATGCTGCCCGGCGGCTTTGGCGGACAGCATTTGAAGGGAGCGCCGCCGTTCTGGTACCGCTTGCAGTTCTGTTCACAATCACGTCACTGGGAACTACAGCGGTGTTGTGACGGTCCGGGTTCCAGCGAGGCTGCAGACTGAAACGCCTGCGAGAGAGGTACGTGTCTCGACGTGATGGAGTCGGTGGTGCCAAGATGCTTGGGTAAACTGTATCATGCCTCTGTGAAAGCCGATTGCCGAGGTGGCGCTGAGCTATGTGTGCGCCCGTCTGGCTCTCGTCGGAATCAAACCGACGACTGCGCTGCCTACGGGGCGGCACCCAGCTTTCCGCCAGCGGCAGCGGCTTCTGTGCTATGACTGAATCTTGGATTGACCGCATGATACGATTGGACCATCGCATGTTTGGGACCTCAATGCGAACACACAAACACGTGCTGCATCGTGCTCGGGCTTCGACGACATGACGCAGTAGGCGGCGGTGCAAGTTTGTACCGTCAACGGCGCGTGAAAGTCTGCGTGACGCATTCATGTACACTGAGATTCACTCGGGCCACTTGCACGACGTGAGCATACAGAAGGCACGAGAAGAGGTGGCACGTCCGAGCATTTCCAGCAATGCTAACTTTGACTTGGTCATAGTGGGGATGCCTCCCACGCGAGTATTCTGCGCTGGTCTGAACTCGGCACCTGCGCGACGTACATGCGTCGGCGCCTTGACAAGCTGATCGTAAGTGTAACTATCATTAAGGCCATGAATTCATTTATGTTGCTTTGAGGTCGATCGCTGCGTGGGCGGCGCTTGGGGTGCGCATCTGTGCAAGAGAATCACCAGCTGTGCAAGTGGGATGCAGATTGATTGTGCAAACTGGAGTACGCCTCTGTTAATGCTATGTTGCAGTCAGAGTTTACGCCTCGTCTATCCGTTTGGGGCACTGTTGCTGCGGAGTGATCGTCTGCATCACAGTACGGCTTTTGCCTCTTCAGCGCTTGGAGCAGAATGAGTTCTCCTGGCGGTATTTGGGAGGATTGTGGATGACATAGTTTCATAACGTCGATCTGGTGCAAGTATTTCACATGTCGTGATCAATGCGCTGCACCGTTGCGAGTATTCGTTCTTGAAAGACCAGCGTCCTTGCCTTGTATCTCGTCCCTGCGCATATCTCTTTATCTGCTGAGTACATTGTCTGTCGAATATTTTCTCCTGATTGCTTCCACCGTCGGCATCGCTGCTGTTGCGATTATTCACAGATACATGTTTTGCCCCCGTCGAACCGTCACACGCCGATATGTTGTATAATGCAGCCCTAATTTATGCTGCACGCGGCTCTCGTGTCGGTCTTGTGGCTTTACATGAACGCCAACAGTTCCTTTCTCCAGTCGCTAAGTAAGCCCTGGCCAATACCTGCGAAGTCACGACTCTCAACCGGTTCCGAGGTGTGTAGATTGGCATGTGAGCAAAGACTGCCGGTATCATAGCGATTTTGAACGGATGCGGACGTCTCAGGTACTGACGCTTTGGCGCGTCCCTGTGTTGTTCCGGGTAAGCGCGAAGCGGTTTACAGCGTGACTTGCTTTACAGGAGCGACTGCGGTGAAGCTTTGAAGCTCGTGGTCTCTTTTAAGATTTCTGTAGATGCTCGGAGCTGACGCCGTTGATCCCATACCAGCTGCAAGACGTCGTGGACCGGGCAACGGCATGCCGCAATTGCCCCTCCAGCAACCACACTCTCGGGACGGTCAGCTGTCAGGGAATTCCGATACCTGGTACAGCACCAGGAAGGCTCACTGTTCTCCGAACGAGTTCTACCGTCAGTACTCGGAGGCCGGGAGCGGCCCACGCAGCTCGAACGACAAGTCCGCGCACAACCGCCACGAGTACCCACAGATCGGGTTTACGGAGGAGCACATTCCGTCGTTGAACGCGTCAGGAACTCCTTACACAGCTTCCTACAACAGCTACGTGGTGTGCCACTCCGCGCGCCCGCTTTCTAGAACTGCAGGTTTACTGATACGCCTTACCGGCTGCAGCGACTGAGTATGCCCCGCCTCCAGCATCAACGGAGCGCGGGGTACAAGTTAAATTCTGTGTTTCGTTTCGGTATGCCCGACATACCAGTGCGCGAACCCCGTCTGGAGCTCTGCGCGAAATGGTCTGTGCGTGCAGTTCTCGGCCAGTGCTTCACAGTACACGCCAACAGCAGCACCAAACAGCCAGCTCGCCAGCGTTCCCGCCACACCGAGCTTATCAGCAACTCCCAGTGTCTCCCAGGACACCCCTCACGCCGCAGCTTCTGCCAGCCTGATGCAGCCCTCCCCGCATGGCCCCGTGGCCCACCCCCACTCACACTCCTCTCTTGGCGCCATCTCTGGACACCCGTCCCCTGGACACCACTCTCCCTTCGAGGCCAGCTCTCCCGTCACTGCAGCCCAGGCCTGGCAAATCGCCCAGCGGAATCACCGCTCCCCCCTCCACCACGCAAGCCCGCCGTCCACATCGCTCCACGTCGACGACTCCCCCGGCCCCTCCTCATCCTACCCTAACCCCGAAAACCCGGGTGACTGTGCGGCTCTCTCCACCCTCGACAGCTACACCTGCCTGCCGCTGCCGCCCGCGGGCCAGAACCCCTCCAGCTCCGCCCTCGGCCCCCTCTTCCAGGGCTCCCCGTACCTCTCGCACGCCCTCTCGCAATCTCCCTCCAGCGGCCCCCTCTCCGGCGGCGGCGGAGGGCGCTACGCGATGCAGGCGCCTCAGCCTCGGCACCGCATCGATGCAAGCCGGCACCGGACAACCCCCCCGTCTGCGTCGCCTGTGGCTATGGGGCCACACGCCGTGGCCGAGGCGGCGGCTCATGCGTGCGGCGGAGTGTCCGGAGGCTCCAGCGCCCCTCACAACCCAATGCCGCAGCAGCCTTACGCCTCCCCAAACTGCGCACAGGAACCCGAGGTCCGCCCCACTGCATCCCAACGCCAGCCTGTGCCCTGCATTCCACCACACTGTTCCAAGGTCTCTGAAGAGATCATTCGTTGGGACACCCCCGCATCCCACATCTCAAAAACACGCGCCCGTTTGTGTTTGGGAGGCCTGCTAGAGCCGACGATGCCCACCACGGCCCGGTAGGGTCTCGCAGTAGCTTGCCAGGAAGCTCCCAGGCAGCCGGCGCGACTGATCGACCCCGCACGTCGCCCATCGCCAATCCGCTTTTCATCCACATTCACGAATCGACACCGCATGACTCCAGGGCGACTGCGCTCAGTGAGAGCTTCTGTGCTGGTTGCGCCGTGTGGCCGCCGTGCGGTCGCCTGAGCGTGCGACCTCCGCATCAATCCTGCACCCGAGAAAGCGGTGGGTACAGCCACTGGCGCAGACACTGAGCACAGCTGCGGGATTCGATACCCTCCATGCATGCACCACAGACCTGCGCCGGGCTGCTTCAGGGGACCTGCCTACCTCTGGGCATGCTCCGGGTGGTTGTCGCAGTGTCATTTGTGATGGCAGCCTGTGACCTGCCTTGGAGGCAGCTTGCCTCGGAGGGAGCTGCAGGGCCATCAACTTGCCAACGCCATCAAACCAGTTCTTGTGCCTGACAAACAAACTGTTCAGCCTGAGTGGCTTGCTGGCACGTGGCTCACGCTATCCTTTGAACTCACAGTCTCCCGCGCGGGGTGCCCTGTACTTCGCGCAGCGGGCGCTGCTGGCTCTCACAGGGCACTCTTGAAATGTGCGGCATGGTCAGAGAGAGGTCACACAGCTGCATCCTCTGCTGGCACAGCCACGGCGGTGCTTTCGGTCTGGCTGGGTGATTTGTATGGTGCCTGTTCCAAGAGTGTGTGGAGGACCCATGTCCGAGGCAGGACACGAGCCGTGGCTGTGGCACATGCTCCACGCAAACCCACTGCTCTCAAAACCACCGCTTGCAACACCACTGGCCCGTTTCTGTGTTGTTTCAAGGCCACGGCTGTGAGGCCGGCTCTTGCTGCAAGTACAGCAGTTGTCACAGAGGCGAGAACCAGCGGAGCACCAGAGGCACGGTCACAGAGACTCCTGTGGCCGTGCTGTCTGTGACCGTGCTGTCAACCGCGCTGCACCGCGGGTTATCGCTTGGTGCTGATTCCACCGCGCCAGCTGTTAGTGCCGCTGGTGGTGTCTGCAGCTGTCGATCAGCGCAGTAGATTCGAGTCGGCATCGTGCCGACCAGACAGCCGAGCCATGCTGCATGCACTGCCTGCATCACGTCGGCAGCGCCATCAGCAGCCCAGTGTCATTCGGTTGCTATGCTGTGCCCTGTGATGTGCACTAGCGCTGCATGCATCCTGTTTCTCCTCATGTACGTCGTGGCATAGCAATCACACGTGGTGCTCTCTCACTGCAGTCTGTGTTGTGTCAGCATTATGCCCAAGTGCAAGGTGTGAGTGGCAGCCACTGCCAGTGGACTGGCTGCAAGTATGGCTGTTGATTGGATGTTGCATGATGGGAGGATGGTTGTGTGTCGGTGATTGCATGGGTGATTGCAGGCCTAGCTGTCTAGGTGAGTATAGGTCATTGCATGGAGTTTCAGGACCTGCCATGTTCAGTCATGCCCTGGCACACACTAATCCCTGGCGGCATGTTTTCATACTATACCCTTTGCATGTGACAGCAATCACTGCAGCATCCAGTGACAAAGTATGACACTCATCATGCATGCCCTACATGCATAGTCTCTGTGCATGCATCTGTGTATGTATCTGCCTCAGCAATCAGTGGGTGGACACCTGCCCCCTTCCCATGCACACCACGGCCAGGGCCTCCTCACAAACTCCCCCTTGTTGTGCCTGTCTCAGTGTGTGTATTTGCATGCATGTGCACTCTCCTTGTTCACCTTCCACACGTGGCGGTTGGCCTGGAGGTTGTGCACAGCACCACCAAGCCGTGGACAGTACCCCCAGGACCTGCATGCAACCACAGTAGCTGAGTCTGAGGCAGGTGTAGGAGCCGCACGCTCCGCTGCTGGTGTCCTGTCTGTAGGTGTGTGAGCCACCGTGGTCACTGTAACTGCAGTCACTCTCACACACACATGTCTAGTGGTACCCATGATATGCTGAGAACTTGGCATGATGCCCGCAAGGACCACCAGAGCGATGCCATCTGGCCAGTGCAATGGCTTGTCTGTGTACAGCTGCAGTGGCCCTGCATTCACCCAGCATGTGTGCAGGCCTACCCCCTCCAGGATGACATGAGTCAGTTCACATTGTCCCTTTTGGAGTTCCCAGAATCGCCTGGCATTCCGTATTCCAAAACTGCCTGCCCCGCAGCAGGCACCTTGATCTGGTGCAGACTGCTGGCTTCCACATGCAGTAGCCCTGCGCTTTGTACCACACGACCCGAGCTGCCCGCCACGAATTCCGGGTGTCGGGTTAGTAGCCCACCCCAACCCAGAAAATCTGCGTTTGTGGGGTCTACTTTCAGGGGTGTGCCCCACCAGGCGGCCCTGGCGATTCAGTGCACACGGCCGCGTGGCATGCCATGGGGGGTCGCTCATGCTGACGTGGTACGGCCGCGTGCAGGGGAAATGGCCGAGCGCCGCCACAACGCCGGAGTCGACCCGCAACGACCGCAACACGGTATCATCCGTGTCGTTCATGCACATGGCCACGGCGAGTCACTCCGCGCATGACAGCCCGCGGGCCGCGGCACAGCCGCAGCCGGGCAACGGCCGCGGCCGTGCCGCGTGTGCGTTGTTTGGCGAGTTAATTTACTTGTGTCTGGGTGTTTACGTAGGACATCTGGGTCAGTG
>JAUMHO010000006.1:1241977-1258956 GCA_032360965.1 Ulva armoricana
GCAGGTTCACGGCTTCCGCGAAACCGTCGCGCGCCACGTGCCAGGTCGAGACGGGGACGCCCAGCCCCAGCTCTTCCATCATCGCCTTCTGGACCGCGAGGCCCTTGTCGCCCAGCGAGGCGAGCACGGCGACGGGCGGACCAATGAAGCGCAGCTGCGCCGCGTGGCACGCCGCCGCAAACGCCGCGCTCTCGGACGCAAAGCCGTAGCCCGGATGCACGGCGTCGGCGCCGCAGCGCAGCGCGGCCCGGGACGGCTGCGGAGCCGCTCGTCGGAGTCTACAGCTTCCCCGCAGCAGGGCACAGCGCACGTGACGGCCGGCGCGGTGTCGGACGACACGTCCGTCACGGACCATGTCGCCCCCGAGGCGAGTGGCGTCTTGGTGCATGGCGATGCCACCTCCTCGCCCGGCGAGGCCGTGTCGTCACTGTCCGGGCCGGAGAACAGCCTGATGCTGTTGCGTAGCGAGGAGAGTGCTGCCGGCGGTGCGGCCGCGGCCTCCGTGCGCATGGAAGACGGTCCACCGGCGCGCCTCGAAGCTGTCTACAGTGGCGCCCAGGGTGGCCCGCGCTCGACCTCCGCCGTCGGCCGCGCCGCCGCGCGGCGGACGTACCACATCAACCACACCGCCGCCGACGGCACGCCTCTATTCGCATCGCCGCAGGCCCCGCAGCACCTCGCCCCACCCTCGAGCGCCCCCGGCATCTCCCCCCGCCCGCGCTCCGTCGGCCCGGCCTCCGGCGGCCGCCAGAAGGAGCTCCCCGTGCCGATGCCACGGCTCCGCGACCCCGGCGTCCGCCTCGGCGGCGGCCCCGACTCGGCCCGAGACACCGGCGGCAGCGACAACGGCGGCCCGGAGAGCCTCACCGATGAGCGCCGGTACTACGGCTACGGCGGCCGGTACCACCTCCACGGCGTCAACGAGCGCGCAGCGTCACCCGCCGTCTCTCCCGCCACCGCCGGCGCGTCCCACCGCTTCCGGGTCGGCCGCGATACCCGCGCGACTGCGGCGGCCGCCACAGCGTCCCTGACCCGCGCCAACCGCGGCACCGCCATGCGCCACACCCCCCGGCAGTTCGTCCCAGGCCCCCCGGACTCCACGCAGTCCCATGACGGCCACGCACACAGCGTGCTCATGCGCATGGAAGCCCCCTCCTCCGCGGGACCCGACTCCTCGCGAGTGTCCCTCGGTCGGCAACGCAGCGCGTCCAATCTCTACTCCGGCGCCTACCCTACGCCAGCAGCTAGTTCCGGGGGCATGCAGGCATGTACAATGGACGCTCTCGCAGCCGCGCCCGGAAGCACCGGTCCCCATGCGGTGTGTTCCCCTATGCAAGTCACACGCCCACGCTGGCGCGCTCACTCGCCAGTGAGGTGGTGTGGTCGCCGGATGATTGCCTGCCATGCAGCCATGCACTGGCACCAGTTCCTGCAAGCATGGGCATGGGCATGGCCTGGTTGGGAATCGTGCAGCTAGTTGTGTGTGAAGGTTAGCACGTGCCCTGGTCACCTAGCCCTGCCGCACTGGAGGCTGCACTGCCTGGTTGTATCTTCACCGGCTCGGAGGTGATTTGAGCTGATTCATCTCTCTCATTCATCTTAGCTGCCCAGCTTACTCTGCCAGGATGGCCATCTCCCTGAGTCAGCTGACATGACTAAGACGGGCCTGACATCAAACAGAGCCATGACCCACACCAAGATTGCATGACTTGTGGCATTATGCATGTGCCAACACTGCCTCCCACTGCCTCCCGTGAGCCATGCAGATGGGTTGGAATGGTTGATTGTATATAGCCCCATGAGCGCTGAGGCCTTGGCCACTGTCTGGATATGCTTTGTCGTGTCTCCTCCAAAGACACTTCAGCCATCTGCCCAGTCTGCATCAGCATTCCACCAACAGGGGCCATGCCATGTACATTCATGCCACCTTAAATCCCATTCTAGCCTTGGGGAGGCAGTCTCCATGCACTAGCTAGCCTGCAGCCCCACTGCTACCAATCTCACGGGTCTGTGAGGAAACTCACAGACCCACAGGCGTCTGTGCCATCAGCTCCAGAAGCTGCCCCCACAATTACTACCCCAGAATCGCCTGTCAGCCCAGGGCCGCGTGCGCTGCTGACCCGGCGACGGAGACGGCGGCGGCGCACGCGGCCCCCCGACGGCAGCCCCCCCAGCCCCTCTCAGTACTCGCCACACGTGCAGTATCGTAGCGTCCCGCGCCCAGAGTCGCAAAACAGCGTCACCCCGGGCCGGACGACTCCCCACTATGCATCCGCGTACTCGACCGGGTACCCGCCGATGTCGCGGCGGACGCCCCGGAACCGCAATGGAGCTTACGGCCCGTCGTCCATGTCGTCCGTCCACTCGTACACGAGCGCGCGGTCCTCCCGCGTGCCGGGGCTCGACACGATGGACTCGCTCGTCGGCGCCGGTGCCGACAACGTGGCGGCGGCGCTGGCCGCCGACATGTACGCCCCGCAGCCACGCGACCGGGCACGGCGCAACGCGGCGCCACGCCCACGGCGCACCGTCTTTGCCCCGCAAGCCCGCCAGGGCGCGTTCACCTCGTTGCCCGTGCTGCCGATGGGTGCGCTCGCGCTCCGGCCGCAGTCCGGTGACGGCCGCGGCGCCAGCCGCGGTGGTGACCACCACGGCGGCATCAACCTCGACTCGCTCCTCGCCACCAACAACTCTGCTGACGGCGGCCTCCTCGGCTTCCTCGACCGCGCAGAGTCGGCTCGCATTCCCGAGCCGGCGCTGCCGTTCCGGGAGACGATCTCGGACAACAACGGCGAGCACCGCAACCCGAAACTCAGCGGCAGCGAGCTCTACAGCACGCTGCTCGGCTCGTTGCGGGAGAGCCTCACGCGGACACAGCACCAGGTCGCTGTGGCGAACGGCCCCGTCTCGATGAGTGGGACCGGCGGCGGCGGCGGCAGCCTCGCCGCAACGTCCTCCATCGCGATGCCCTCCTCTGTGTCTGGGCCGGTGGAGGCCGCGGCGTGCGCGTCCGCGCCGGTTGTGCCCGCAGCAACTGCAAAACGCGGCGCGAGCAAGGAGCCGAGCGGCCGTGGCGGCCTCATGCGGCGGCGACGGCGACACGGGCCCCGGTTGAACCCATCTGCCATGTCGCAGATGCAGCAGAGCCTCGATCAGGGGCAGCACGCCGAGAGCCCGGTCGTCCCCGTACATCTGTTCCTCCCTCCGGTCAAGGTATGAATGCACCACCGCCACCACTGTCACCTCTGCCATGGCCACAGGCTGAACTAGCGGCACGCACCTGGCCGCGGTCAGCTCTGTCCCCCCACCACCAGTCGTGCGTGTCGAGAGATAAATTTAAACTGTGCAGATCACAGCAAAGTCTCGCCGCGGAACCCTGAGGCCTCCGCGGCCCACGTTTGCGGCGCATCCGTCCCCTGAATACCCCCGGCCGGGTCGCGAGAAGAGCAACGTCAACAAGGCGATGCCAAACCCGCCGTTGGCCCTACCACAGCCGGTAGCCCCGCCGGCCCCGGCTCTGGTGCCAGGGGTCTCGCTGGGGACACAGGGTCTGTCGCAGAACACCCAAGCCACGTCCCCGGGCACGCTGGAGGGCCAGGCGTCGCGGCAGTTGTCCACGCCGCCGACGTTCCCGTGTGGCCGCGACTCTCCCGACACGCCGACGCATGAAATCGGCAACATCGAGTCGATCGAGCGCGGGCGGCGGCGCGGGACGCCCGGCGGCGTGAAGCTCGGCGTCCATGGCTCGCCGGGGGTGACACAGCATGATGTCGCGGCGCATCACGCCGCGCGCTCGCAGTCGCTCCGCCGGCAGACGAGTCGCTCGACCGGCAAGCGTGTGCATGTGTCGTCCGTGATGTCCGACGCGAGCACCGACACGGCGGCAGCGGCTTCTGTAGCGAGGGCGACCGGCGTCGCGCAGGCGGCCTCCGCCACCGCGCCGCCGCAGACCGTGCTCAGCACCGCCACCTCTCGGCCGACGAGCCGCATGTGGCTGCCATGCATCTCGGCGTCGCGCACCATCGACGAGGGCGGAAGCGAAAGCGTACACAACGGGGGGGTGACCACAGGTGTCACCAGCACAGCGTTGCGCCCCCAGCATGGGGGAAACAAAGGCTCGACCGGGTCGTCATCTGAACGGACGGCGTCCGGCAATGGTCAGGTGTCCCTCTTCAAGTGGGGCCTGCGCATGTCCTGCTTGTGATCGCAGCGCACAGCATGAACATGTGTGCCTGCCGGAACTTCCCCGGCCTGCCTCGCACTGCAGCTGCGGCAGAATATGGAAGGCTGGCGATCTCATCTGTTGTGGTTTAGGTTGGATGTTGCGTGCGGGGGTGCGCACGCTGTGGAGTGCAGGAGGGTGGTGCCCCTCCGCGAGGGCAGTTTGAAAGGCCCAGCCAGCGTCAGATCATACAGCCTGGCGTCGGTGCGGGGGCGGGGCCGGAGGGTGGCTGCGAGGGGAGCCGCGGTGCTGCCCAGTGGCGGTGTTTGTGTGCATGATGGCACGCGCATGTTCGGGGGGCATCATGCGCGTTTGCATGACTATGTTGTTTGTACCGGGCCGCGGCTTGATAGATGTGAGGATGGGCATGCCGGCCCTGGCAGCCGGTGCGGCGGTCATGCGGGGCTGCGCTGCGCATGAGGGAAGAGCGGAGGTGTACTGAAGGCCGCGTGGCAAGGCCCGATGCGCACGGACAGCCGGTTGCGAGTGGAGCAGCAAAGATCAGAATGAGGTGGGGGTTCGGTTTGGCTTGGCGCAGGAGGTGGGGTGACATACGGCTTCGAATAAGTGAGGGCGCGTCGTGACGGCGCTTTTAATGGGCTAGAGACGAGGGTTTTCATGTCTTTTCTGCAGTGGATTTGGGGTTTAGTCGGGGTATTTGACTTACTTAGGGTTTGGCGGGGGGGTGGGGCGGGGGGGGCTGTGTGGAGGAGATGCCCAGTGAGCGGTCGAGGGGTGCTAACTGTGATCAGAGGGGGCAGGAGGGTGGCTGCAAGTGGCTGGTGTGCACCCTAGAGTATGTGCAAGGCCGTGTCGAGCCTGGTGTGGCGTGGCGTCCAGGTGGCGAGGCGTCGCCGGTCGGAGTGTGTGCCACGCTGCGTTGGCTGCTGTTCCTGCAGGGCCCTGCTATGGATGTGGCTACTGCTTGTGTACACTAGTGGGGGCCCCTTTTCCTTTCTCTCCCTGTCTCACAGCTGTATTTGCGAGGAGACGTTCGGCTTTGCCTGGAGCGTGCAGAGGGGTATGGTTGCTGTAGGTCACTGCGTGTGGTTGCATTGATGCCTATACTTTGTCAGTTAAATTGGTGCATGTCGACTCCCTAGTGCATGAAGGGGTCGTATGGTCCCGTCTTGGGGTGCTAGCTACGGCTGTAAACAGTATGACGATGCCGTTGCCGCTGCTGTCTGTTGCCGCTGCTGCTCGTAAAGACTGGGCACGCCGCGCAACGACGCTAGCTTCTTTTGCGACCAGGAGTGCAGGCCAGGCGCTGACAGAGTTACATTGGACACGGCGTCCCTGCTGGTTGAGCAGCGGATGCAACACAACGGTTGTGCAAAAAAGCTACACTATGCACGTGGATGGTGGCGCATTCACGAAGAGCGGTGACTGTACTTACATCGAAGAGCGGTGACTGTACACGAGGTATGTCTGGTGCTGCAGGTATGTACGTACGAGGACCGTTGTCGCGTGGCAACCGTCTCCGGATCCGCCGATGATGTGCAGTTCGCCGTTTGTAAGCGCATACAGGCCTGTTTACCAGCCCGTTCACTTCTCCAAGATGACCGAGTGGTGATGCACCGCTCACGTTGCGCTCTTCGCGTTCCGTCATCAAAGGCGTCTCGTTTCAAACTCATGACTGGCGCTGCCTTAGCGCATGCAGCGCTCGCGCACTGCATGCATCACGGTTGGCAACGGAAGGCCAGCATCCACTGACGCAGCCCTGCCCTATTACTATGTAGAAAACACGAGCAGCAAAGCATCAGAAGGGTGCAGACATAGTTTCAGGAGTCGGCAACGAACACGCTCAATCTCAAAATACATGTCGTTCGCACCGCAAGCGCATGCTTCAGGTCGACCGCCGTGTTAAAGCATCCTTTGGCAACTGCAGGTTTGATGGTACTAGAATTGACAGGGTCAAGCAAGGGCTGTGTGTAGGGCAGATGACGTTTGCGTACGCAAGCCTGCATGACTGTTATGCGCAGGTCCTCGGTCGGCATTGTGCAAACAGGTTGCAACGTCATCAGTCCAAGCTTAAAGCAAATAGTTTTAAAAATTGTCTATGTGCAAACGTAGCCACTCTGCTTGAGTACGGAGCGCGATATTTCAGGCCCCGTGGTCCTGATCATCATCAGCCCACCCATGCGGGCCAGCATCGGACAACAGCATGCAGCAAAGCAGGCTTGAGCGCCGTCATTCAACGCGTTAGTAGCATATGTGACACTTTTCCACAGTGTATGCGCTTGTGGCCAGGTGAGCATGGATTCAGCATCACTCTGGTCGGGCGATGGACAGGAAGGTGGCACCCAGACAGTGTCAGCAACGTTGCCACAGCACCAAGTTTGTGACATACAGAGATGGGCATGTATGGAGAGGAGCGCAGACAAGTCAACATTCCTGCAGTGGCATGTCACATTCGGGAAGCACATTGACATGGACGTCATCTTAAGCAGCAAGAATCCCCCTGTGTGGCTGGAGGTATCCACAGCACAAGATTCCTTTCACATGGTGTATGCATTGGAACAGGAAACAGAGTGAACTGGCTTGAGTCTCATGTGATGCCAGCATCGTTTGCTGTTCTGTTGTTCTGTGTCTGAATAGACATTCAGACGCGCCATTCACACACAAGCACACAAGCATCATCAGAACAAAAGTGTCCAGGCTGTGCAGGAGATTGCTTCCTGTCCTGTATGTATCATTTTAATGACTGCGTGCATGTTTCTGCAAGTAGGCTGCGATAGATCTCCGGACAACGCATGCCCTTGTGGCGCATGTGCTTGGCAGCAAGTCTGGTCCTTGCTGCCCCCCTTGGCGCTGCCCAGCCTGTGTTCGAATCCTTCTGTATCCCTTTCTCTGTAGAAGGAGTATCCAAATGTCCTCCAGAATGCCTTTGCTACCCGCACGCTCACCCACAACAACTCCCCTCCTCCCCGAGATCAGTGTCACATTTTTGCGAGCACTACTCGGCGCAACCTCCGTGTGGCTGTGATGCTTGTGATGCTGACACGTGTACAGTACGTGCACACGTGGCTACGCCCCCCTTGGCGATGCCAGGCGTTTATGCCACTCTCCAGGTAGCCTCGAGACAGAAACAGTGCCCTGTTGACAAAAATAATAGACATGTACAGAAACCCTGTGGACGGAAGTGCTGGGACGGGAAAAGTGCCCTGGCATGCATATGGTCAAGGAGACGCGTCCACTAGCCCCATATGGTTGGAGGTCAGGCCACACAGGTCACATAACACACGTTCAGAGGATGACTTCTACCAGGACTCGAGTGTTGTTGCAGTGGTAGCAACATGGGCAGCAGCACAGCGCCATATATCCTGCGCGACCCGTCCGCCCGCCCCTTCGTTGAAGACGAGTGTAGCCAGCACATCGTTTTGCGCTGATCGGATGCAGGCCCTGCCCAGGTACATGCACAACCTTTGGCATGGGGACGGGGGTGCCCATGCAGCCGCTACCCATGCAAGGCTGCTTTACAAACGAGTGCAGCACTCCAACATATCTGGAGTTGCTGCAAGCACAGGAGCTGGTGTCTGTGGTTTCCGACAGCCACATGGCTCTCGGCAGCCCGCCGGCGCGCTCCAGGGTGCACTGATGCATCCTGCTCAGTCAACAAAGCGCTGGATCATGGCTCCGGTTTGTGGCGCACCCGCTTGTTGCTGCCCCTGTGGTTGTGCCCCCTCCTGCACCCGTCCTGCACCTGTCCGCCCCTACCAGTAGGGGTGCTGTGGCCGATACCCGTTTGGGTTTGGCGTGATGCCCGACTTCCTTGTGTTTTTTTTTTGGTTGACCACGTGGCTGCCGCTGGCTGTGCCACATCTCCTGCCCTCCTCTAGATCCTGCGTTTGTCAGATTCGAGCGCAGGGCACAGTGCATGCACTCTTCACGAGCTCACGAGTGGGTGCTGCTGCACTCGCAGCCTGCAGCTGCAGCCTGACCACCGCGCCCCGAAACGCTCCCTCATGCACAGGGGTGCACGCGGCACGCATTCCAAGCGTGTCCTGGCCCCTCTCTCTTCCTGCTCAAGTCTTGCACACATCTCTCCTCCCCGGCCCCCGTCAGCCATCAACAACCGGTACCCCTACGGGTGCTCCTCAAGGGGGCCACTGCGCCTCCGCGCGCTTTGGGATGTAGTGCCTGCTGCACACAGGCAACCTCTGCGCTGCCACACGGGTACTCGGCCCGGGTTGGGCGTGCCGCGATCGCACCACACGCTCAATGATCGTGATATTGATGCGGGTATGCAGGTGTCTGCGATGCTTCGTTGCCCAGAGCAGCCCCACGTGGAGTGCAGTCCCCATTCGGTAATTCTATGCCTGCATCAGTTCTGGGCTGAACATAGTCGACTTTTGCTGAACACAAGTTACCGAATAAACGTAGGCGGACTGAGGTGGCTGTATCCTGACCTGTGGGTATCCCAGATGCTTCGGGGGCATGATTGTTTACGTTGCGTGATTTTCGGCATGATGTATCTTGTGGCTATGGTGCTCAGTATCTATGGTCGATCCTTCGCTCCTCTTGGCGATGCCGGGCCTTTGTTCCTGTCTTCACGTACAACCTGGAGGTGATTAATGTGGAGCTGGCTTTCTCAAATCCTCTCGACAACACGCCTGATTGCCAGGTTGTACGTGTGTGCAGCCATCCTGAACCAACGCCTCGGAATCGAGTTCCAAGATGGGTCAGGCCTGATCAAGGCTTGCCCCGGGCCTGCCCTGTGCGACCTCGTGCGTGCGTCGTGGGACCATCCAGCAGCCACTTTCAAGCACAAATTTGCCTTTTGAAACCAAGTTATGGAACTCATGGGGATCTGCAGTTAGTGCCCAGAAGTGCATAGGGAGGTATGCTGCTTTGTATGCCCCAAAGCACAATTGGCATGCCTTGAGCCTCTGGCATGGTACCGGTCGAGAACGAAATACCATGTGAGTGCAGTGATTTGTCAGCATTGTGCCTCAACAGGGGCAAAAGAGGGGCATCTTCCGGGCGACAAGTGCGCGATGTATCGCGATGGCGCAAACCGAGGGTACCCAGGTATCGGGAGGACGCTTCAGTGTACGTACAAGGCGAGTTCGGCATGCACCAGCTGGAATGATCTACGTCTTGCAGGCCTTGGTGCATGTTTTGACTCCATCGCATGCTGCCAAGACTTGCCGCATGCTCCGCCAACCCGAATTTGTTGGAGTGGCTGTTTGTATGAAAGCTGCAGCACAGGCGTATGTACGGCTCCAGACAACAATTAACGCTTAAAGCACGTCCAGCGGGCAGGACAAAAGCACGCAGGCCGTTAGATATTTCATGTTGTATGAATGGTTTCGGGAAGGTCAGGTTTATGGTCAATCCGCAAAGGAATTTCCAAAGCGATTCTCAAGGTGGTCCGGATCCACGCTAATCGTTGCAGTTGGAGCATTCAAACCGAGCGAGCTGGATGGTAACTCTTTTTCCCTGTAAAATTTTCAAACGAAAAATGTGACCTCTTTCACTTCTCCGTCTATACGTGCAAGCGCATCGAGCTTCAGCAGACTGACTAGTTCTCAGTGCTCTGCAGGAGACGTGCCGCTCGAAGGTGGACGTTATGCTTGATCCTCCTGGTCAACATAGAGGCTGTGCGTGGTGCTGATCATGGGAAAGGTATCACCACGCATTCATGCTCTAATGTGAAGAGTCCCACACCATGTAGTCTGCCTGGTGTCTGTTGTGTGAATTTGTACGCTCACGATCGGTGACATTGCCGATCTATCGCTGAGAGTGATTGCTGCTCACTGCTGGAATGCATCGCAGCAGTCAGTCATCCTACATGACGGTCGCTGGCCAGCTTGCCTTGTTCCGTCAGTGTTTTAATTGTGGACGAACGCCAGGTTTGGTTGCAGTCTGGCACATCTTTGGGCGCAAGGACAGCCCCTGCCACATCATTTATTGCAGCCTGCCTTTGCCCATCCAGCTACTGGTGTGGACTTCAGGTAAGATTGATAACCGTCAGTTTGTCATTCAGGTCAACAGAGTATGGGATTGGTTTCACGCCACCTGCTTCAGGCTTCGTCAGTACCTCATGTTGTTCAAGTGTTCTTTGAGGAAACCGTGTCAGGTGAGCGTGTGGCCAGTGCTGCTTGCAGTAGCTGTAACTGTGATTCTATCCGCTCGCTATCCTGAACCGAGTTCATGAGTGCTGCAGTACCCCTCTCATCTTATGCACAGATGCCACCACACTGTGAGTACACAGACTGGACCGTCAGAGGAGGCGCAGATGAAGGCACGTACAAAACGCTATGGCATTGGCTTCGGGGTGATCTGGGCTACAACTGCGGGTTCTCCTCAGAGTCGGAGATGGAGTCGCAAGCAGTAAGCAAGCAGGACGTTGTACTACGCATCAAGGTGCCGTCCATCAGTATCGGTCACGAACCTTTCACTGCATATTCAGTCAGGATTGACGTCAGTTACTCAGTGTTGAGTACATGTACAACCTCGCTGCATCTCTCCATGCGTACAAATAGCTTTCCAGAGGAAACAATGACATAGGCTTCCTAGGACAACACACAGCTTGAGTCCATGCAGTGCCCTGAAGTGCATATCTGAGTTGGATGTGATTCCAGCATGTCACAGTCAGTGATGAAACGCTACGGCACCGTACAAGCCATGCCATGTCTTTGCCTACAGACCACAGCATCATGTTACTGTCATTCATGCAAGTGTTTCTCTTGTGTTCAGGCGACTTTGCAGGCTTCGTCCGGGTACTTGATCAGCTGCGTAAGCTACCTTGTGGCCAGCGAATACGCAGTGTGGGATCGGCAGAGTGATGATACATACTTATTTACAGAGGCTTCTGCCGCTGCCCCGCAGCTCGTCCATACTGGCTGCCCAGACTCTAATCCAACAGCATTGGTAGAAGTTGATGCCATCACCAGGTTTCCAGTTGGAGCTGCTGAACGATTTATCCTGGGATACACCGTTGAGACTGTTCCAGGTGTCGACTGTTCACCAATTGCACCTGCCTTTGCACAGTGTTGCCTGTTGCCATACCAGACAGCAGGTAATCCATATGCAATGCAAACCAACGTACCAGTGCAGAATTTCAACACGTGCCACTGCTTCTGCAAATCACGCGCCTTGCCATCAGCACCTCCACCCCTATGCCTTTCTATTCCACATCACATGCAACAGCTGGATATGCAGCTGACCACATGCGAGTCCAGCTCTGGCAATTCGCTGGATGGTACCAGCCAGTTGCTGTTCATTATGCTTGCACAGTCCAGTTTTGGTCTTTGTCTCTGGACAGTGACAGTGACACAATCCGAGACCAGAGTGTGATCGTGTCTAAGCTGGCAACATAGACAAGTTGCTGATAGGATTGGTCCATGCAGTGGCACCAAATGATGCAGTCATCTTCATGAGCGCAGCGGACGGCGGCACATGCTCTCATGAGACTCCTCTGTTCGCACCCAGACAAACCGACTGGCCCCAGGTGGATTCATCTGGCATCCGGTTCTCCTTCACCACAAACAACCAGGAGCTGATGGCCGCACGGTCATTCTTCCTGAATTGCCAAAGCCGGCATGGATTCACTGCATTCATTCGCTTCACCGTGCCAAATGATCCGACAGCGCAGCTGTATTTGTATCGCGGCGTATTAAGCAACTACTTCATTTCCATGGCTGTGCTTAGCACTGGTTACCTTAAGGCCGAACTGAAGACGGCCAGTGGAAGAGCGACGTCGACTAGCTCATTACCGGTGGAGGGTGGGGCAGATGAGGTATATGCAGTTTTGTACAAGCTGGACACAGCCACGCTTCATGTCTACAAATATATTAGTGGGACAACTGTCGACGTGACTGTCGCATCGAGCCAGGTGCGGTCCAGCAAAGTTACAAATGGCAGTCAGTGTAACGGCCATGTAGTATGTGACCATAGATTGTGGACAATTGCTTATCGTTTACAGCGCTGTCGTTGTGCCTTCCTCCCATGGTGCGGTTGGTGCTCCTGTGACCCATGTTGTCAAGGGGACATGTGAGCATCGGCGTAATGTCGTGCACGAGCCTCGAGTTGAGTGGAGCTGTACATGTACATCGTTGCGGCTGCTGTGATAGACTGAGTCCATGGGGTCATCCTGTCAGTCGCTTCAGCCCGATGGAATCGATATGGATAGTGTGGCGGCTTGGCTGTCGGTGTCCATTTCATGCATGCCTGTGCTCGCAGTGTCGTCGTGTGTGTAAGGCTGTCAGTATCCCATGCGTGTGCGTCTGTGCTCGCAGTGCTGTCGTGTGTGTGTCTGTGGGGCCCATTAGGCCCAGACTGAGATTCAGGCTCATACCGGACCCAGGTGGGCATCAATCCGCATTCATACTGGCCCCCTCTTTGTCCGGTGTTCAGGGAAACTGTGACCTACACTGTGGCCTTGAGAGAAGTGCCTGTGAGAGCAGGAGATGTGCCAGGCTTGCTTTGTGTCATCCCAGGTTTCTCACCACAAAAGAGATTTCTGATTTTCAACATGTGCCATGCTTCTGCATGAGGCCTCTTACCACTGATTTCGTGCATGCTGGTGATCTGTGCAGCAGCCCCTGAGTGCGCTGAACACATCAGGCCTGTTTTGATGCCTGTGCAGGCCCCAGCGCAAGACACACAGTTCACAAACAATAGAATCGCGGACAATGCGCCAGGCTCCATGGAGCTGAACCTCAAGGCCTTTGCACTGGTAGACGCTGCGATAGGGAGCTCAGATGTCGAGATGGTGCTGCAGTACATGACTTCACCGTCAACTTTCTGTAGAGCCTTGCAGAACAGTGTGCCGCCTCGCTTTTTTACCTATTGGGCAAATTTTTTTCTCCTCGTGAATCAACTCTTCACTTCGGTGCCAACAGAGATTGTCATCTGAAATGCTGAAATGCCCAGATGAATCAGGTTGGTGGGTTGCCAGCCGTCCTGAACCCCCACCGGATGTCAAGTTGCTGCCATGGCTTGTTTCTTGCTGTCATGTCGCCTTAAAAAGGCACTGTCGTTGGCAGCACAGCAAACCGAGTTGATGGTGCAGTTGGACTGGAGCTGTCCAACAGCAGCTCTGTGATCACACACTTTCTTGGCAGGATTTGACTGCACCTGAGCTGTTCTGTGTAGTGGCTCATGTGGTCGTCGCTGTGGGCCTCGACGGAGGTGAAGGGGGCATCTGCGACAGGCCAGCGACACCACTCATGGCCATGGCCACCGCCACATCCTCCACGTCTGCAGTTCAGGCCGGAGTGAGCGCGTCCGGATTTGTGATGCAGAGTTCAGCCACCAGCCTGCCATCGCTGACGCAGCCCCTCGATCTGCACTTCCAATCCGGGACAGGCTTCACCGTGTCCATGATCGCTCAACTGGATTGGCCCGCCGCTGACAGTGATGCTGCCTCACAGACGATCATGACCTTGTTTTCGATGTTTGACCAAAGCAGCAGAACATCAGCAATGAAGGCATACGTTGCACCGTTCAATGGCTTTGTGCTGATCTTTTGCTCTGACCTTTCCAACTGTGCATCATTGTCATTGGGCACCTGCTGTGCTCGGATGGTGCTGACCTTCCGCTACGTCACTGCCCTCTCACGCATAGAAATATGGAAGGATGCAGTCCTGGTGTCCACTCGAGTGGTGCGCTCTCAGGCTTTCAGCAGCTGTGCCTGTCGACTCATCTGGTCTGTTGCAGCAGACGCTCTTGCTGCGTTAATACTGAATCCCAGGTCGGAGCAGTTACCATGTCGTGGTTGTCTCTTCTGTGATGCGGGCAACACAGCATTTTGAGTTTTGCTTGCATAAACTCTTACCCAACCTGACTGAATGTTACAAATTGTGCTTCCCACCAACGTGCTGCACACCAGAGCTGTCATGAGTAGCGACTGGGACATTTGCATGTATTCTTTGAGACAATGTGATGCTGGCACAGAAGCACTTCATCACAGTCCTCGAGCTAGTGGTGGTGGGCCACTTGTTGGTAGCACTGCATGCACGGTCGCCTCACTAGTCTACATATCAAATCAGGTATTTTGCTACCGTGTCCTGATGAGGGTCACGTCAGTTACATGCATGCCGCCACGTTGTTGGCTGCCGCGCCGGCTGCTCTACCTTCATGGCTATTTTGATAGGACGCATGCATTTAAGCGGTGACTTGATGGTGGCATTAGAAGAGCATTCAGAACGTGTGTAGTGTTTATGCAGCGGACGTGTGATTCTGTAGTTGTATGCCTGCACCGCATACCGCCGAGCGTTGCTGTGGCTGCCCTCCGCTCAGGTCTAGCGCACTCTTCATGATATCCTTACTGTTGGTGCTGTGGCCCTGTCAACAGAAACACGCCTGTTGACAGGATAAGGGACCCTAGGCGCCGCATGCACTTGTTTACGGTGCAGCATTCTGCCACGCCTGCTGGCATGTGTTCTGCATGGTTTGCAACCTTTGTACGCTTTGTTTCTCCACGTCATGCAGGTCAGTGCTATCTCAGATAGCTGGGTTGATGGAATGCTGCTTGGCGGTTCCCCGGGAGCCTCACCTGGGAGTGATTTTGTGAATCGTATGGAAGGCACTGTTGAATACATGGCAGCGTTCGACCGTGCGCTATCACCGGCAGAGATCTCGGCCATGGCTTCCGTCAGCGGGAATATATGTGCCAGTCAGCAGACAGGTATGAAACCCATGCTTGTCGTGCGCAGGTGAAAAACATGTTCGGCTGACGTGGTGACACTGATTGCCGGATTAACGGCTGTGCTTACACAAGGCCATTGCAACTGGTAGCACCAGCCGTAAATGGGAAATTGTAAACCGTAGTCTACCAGCTTGTGTCTGATTCGGTTACACAGCTCCGGAAGTGCCTGCAGAATCCTACATGCCATGCACTGTACGGCATGCCTTCTGATCACTCTGGTGTCCAAGGTGTGCAGCAGTGCATCTGCGTGCTTGGGATTTTACAAACAGGTACTTTAGTGTCGCAAGCGGGCTGCTTGCCAGTTGTGCCTCCATGCTGGGCATGCACTCACAATGGGCATGCCAGCTCGGACTGGCATGCCAGCTCGGACTGGTCTTGGCCCAATTTGTCAGCATGCATTCAGTTATGCATGCAGGGCTCAGCTGGCTGTGCTAATGCAGATGAACGTGTGCATATGCTGGGGGCACTGAACGCTGGGGATGTAGGCATCTGCGCGCGAGAGACACCGACCATCAAAGAGTTTCCCAATGTAGCAGACCGGCCTTACTTTGATGTACCGAACCGCAGATGGCAGCACAACGGGATGACTCCTCAGGGCTTCCTTGTCACTCCAACCTACATGGGGCACTCAGCGAACGGCGGCTTCACGGTCGCTTTCAACCTACTTGTGGAGTCGGACTCATCCGGACAGATACCGGCTGATGCGGCAGTGGCAGCATTTTCGAGTGCTGACGGCCAGGTGTCATGGAACCTGACAAGTAACACCAATGGAACGTGGTCGCTGCATCTCTGCTTGGAGGGCGAGTGTACTGCACTGACGACGGCGACCACCAGGACATCTCAGTACTACCGGCGTGTGGCAGCACGGTACCGCTCTGACGTTGAGAGAATGGAGATCTGGGTCAACGGCCAGAAGGACGTGAGCAGTGACGAAGATGACGTACACCTCTGGGTGCGTGTCCGCGATTCAATTAGACAGATACGCCTGTGCAAATGCAACTCAAGCAGCATGTCCTGCCTCTGGCTTGGAGATTGAGTGACTGCAAAGGGTCCAAACAATTTGGCAAGGGCCAGCTTGCGCTTGCCAAGAGGCTGAGGCTTTCTGGGTAAATGAGTGTGCAGCAAGCATCTAGCCACCGCAGCATACGATGTACCATACATTGTCCCCCAGCCTGGTCGAGTGACGTAGCTGCTTGATACGTAAGGTGTCGGTGATCAAAACAAGCCATGTGCATGGTGACGTTGCGATTGACACATGCGTCGCTTCATCAGTCTTGCGCATGCAGCTGGTGTCTGCCGGAGGCGTGCCCGCAAAGATGATGCTGGGGGCCATCGGGACGTCCGTGCTGTGGTCGGACCAGACGACGCCGGAACCCGGTGCCGCCTTCCTCGGCCAGATCCGGTATGCATCCATACACGACGGAGCGCTGTCTGACCACCAGCTGAGATGGCTCCTGACTGAATATGCTACCCACACGGTGACTTGTGGCAGTCTCTTCCACCAACATGGTACGCCCGGCACGTGTTGCGTTTGGTGTTCAACCAGGAGCAGCAGTATGTTTCTACGCTTTGCCATGAATTTCGTATCCACGCCGTTCACAGTTTCCTTCAGTCCCGGCTGCCTTGCATCGATACGTAATGTTCTGTGGCAGCTTCATATCCCCCGACCTATACGATCCCGAGTCATCATTCACCAGTCTGTGTAGCAGTCTGCCCGAATCTGTCCGCATGCCATGGATAATCTGAAGCTTGAAAAGAACAGCATATGCAATATACCATTCTTATGATCCCTGAAGGAACTTGCAGATGTTGTATCAGGGAGTACCAACGTTGAAGCTGGAGTAGTAGCCCCATCGCCCCCACCATCACCCCCACCGTCTCCCCCACCGGCTCCCCCACCATCTCCCCCACCGGCTCCCCCACCGGCTCCCCCACCATCTCCCCCGCCGGATCCCCCACCATCGCCCCCACCGTCGCCCCCACCGTCTCCCCCACCATCTCCCCCACCGGCTCCCCCACCATCGCCCCCACCGGCTCCCCCACCATCTCCCCCACCGGCTCCCCCACCATCACCCCCACCGTCTCCCCCACCATCACCCC